>WHSE01000160.1:0-46173 GCA_012295165.1 Asparagus setaceus
CTGAAGCCTCGACCCTCACGAAGGAGAATCTCGGCTCTTCCCAATCGCCTCACAAAGGAGAACGGCGGGGATACAACGCATATATGCGAGAATATGATACTTGGCCTACCGCAGAAAAGGCGTGCATTCCGCAGCGCCGTCGCGAGTTGGCCAAACTCCTCGAGAGCAGCGTGATCTTCAACGACATCGGAAAACGCAAAGACAAATAAAGTCGGATATCACGATCGAAAATCAGCGAAAGGCATCAAAGACCGTCGCGGCTCGTCAACACGTCGGTTACCGCCGTGACAAGATTTAGACGACGGAAGCCAGCCGAACAGAAGCGGTGACCGCGCCAATGGCAAAACCGGCGTCAGCGCCAGCGCCAATGGCCAAAACGAAGCGTCAATAGCCAAAGCGCCAATGCATGCGAGAAGCGCCAATAACCAGCGCCAATTATGGCCGAGCGCCAGCAGCCAGCGCCAATGCATGAGCAGGCCTGATAATACGAAAGCGCCGTATGAGCAGTGCCAGCCAATGAAACGAGCGCCAATGGCCAGCGCCCATGTAAGCCTGTAGCGCCCTTACCATGGCCCCTTATGCCAGCGCTTCAGCCTTAGCCGCTGGCCGCTTCATGCGCCATGCCTTTGCCTTCGCGCCGCCGCGGTCGTTCCCTCGTGGTCGCGTCACTGTCGCACAAAAAGGAAAAGAAAAATTTACAAAACCCTCGTACACATACCTCGTTGATCGAAGAAATAAGGCGGCGAGATGAAAACAAGAGAGAGAGAGAGAGCACGGTACAGGTGGAAGAATAGGAGTATGGGTATTTATAACACCCCATATGAACCCGATCCTCTTTGAACAAGGACTCTATTTTGGCAGAAGTAGGAATTCTAATTGGAGCCCAAATCAATTCTAATTAGGACTCTAATCAGCCCTAATTAGGAGTCCTAATGGAACCTTATCAGGATATCAAAGCGATTACGAATCGGTCGGTTGATTGGCTCCTCCTCCATGAGTTTGGAAAGATTACGAAGATTGATTCGTGAATAACATCTTGTGAAGGCCCCATCGGCGTAGATCAGCGTCGCTAATCCTACTCAACTAGGATTACGGTATAAAGCTGTTTCCCAATTTATCGAGAAGTTCAGGAAGAATATTTTCACAAAAATATTCAGGGATAACTTCGATCGTCTTGGATGCATCGGCCGATCAACGCGTCGCTAATCCTACTCAACTAGGATTACAGTATAAAGCTGTTTCCCAATTTATCGAAGTTCGGGAAGAATATTTTCACAAAAATATTCCTAGGGATAACTTCGATCGTCTGGATTCATCGGCGATCAGCGTCGCCTAATCCTACTCAACTAGGATTACGGTATAAAGCTGTTTCCCGATTTATCGAAGTTCAGGAAGAATATTTTCACAAAAATATTCTTAGGGATAACTTCGATCGTCGCGGTGCATCGGCCGATCAGCGCGTCCTAATCCTACTCAACTAGGATTACGGTATAAAGCTGTTTCCTAATTTATCGAAGTTCAGGAAGAATATTTTCACAAAAATATTCTTAGGGATAACTTTCGATCGATGGTTGCATTGACACCGTCAGCGGCGTTAATCCTCACACTCCTAGGATTACGGTATAAATGTTTCTAATTTATCGAAGTTCGGGAAGAATATTTTCAAAAATATTCTTAGGGATAACTTCGATCGATTGCATCGGCCGTCCAGCGTCGCTGATCCTACTCGACTAGGATTACAGTATAGCTTCGATTTATCGAGAGTTCAGGAAGAATATTTTCACAAAAATATTCTTAGGGATAACTTCGATCGTGGATTGCATCGTAGATCAGCGGCGTCGCTAATCCTACTCGACTAGGATTACGGTATAAACTAATTTATCGAGGTTCGGGAAGAATATTTTCACAAAAATATTCTTAGGGATAACTTCGATCGTCTTGGATGCATCGACACCGATCAAGCGTCGCTAATCCTACTCCAACTAGGATTACGGTATAAAGCTTTCCTAATTTATCGAGAAGTTCGGGAAGAATATTTTCACAAAAATATTCTTAGGGATAACTCGATCGATGCATCGGCGAATCAGCGTCATGATCCTACTCCAACTAGGATTCAGTATAAACTATTTCCAAAATTTCGAGGAGTTCTGGAGAATAAATCCATATTCTTAAGGATAACTTCGGCAACCCTTAATGTCCTCCACCATAATCTCCAAGAGAGGGATGTCGATGAAGAGTGAAAGTCATGTTGACATCGGATAATCATATCCTCATTTGTAGTTAAACCAACAACACTGCGTCATGATGGAGGAATTAGCCGGTGATGGTTATGAAGTTCCATGTATTACGACCTGACCGGCGTTGCCAACAAAAGTTAGCCGACATACGGAGAAGTCAAAAATCGATGGTTAGTCAAACAGCGACCAGCAGAGCCACGAGTTACAAACAAAACTCACCCAGGAAGCGAGTCAAGATAACAAGCGGTCGGACAATAAATGCGACACGTGATCTTATCGAGAATCCTACAAAGAAGCTGGATGATCTGAAAGAATCGAAGATTTGAAGCTATCTTTGGGATCCTCGTAGGCCGAAGGCACGGAACCATCATGTCAAAGCATCGGACTCATCAAGAATGGTGAGGCGGCTTTGGAGGGTATCTGTAGGCATAAAAATTGCTTATTATGGTCAAAACTTCGTGGCGGTGGGTTGACAGCAAACGATCCATTCAACAAGCGGCGTAAAGCATCCGCGCCGCCAAAGCGGCGTGGCGAGTCGGCGAGCACGATAAGTCGGCAAGGCGTGCGAGCGATAAAGCGGCGTCTTAGGGTTAACTAAACTCAAGCATTGATGAGGCGGATCAGCCGTGCTTAGTCCGTCGATGCAAGCGAGCCGTTGAGCTCACGAAAGTTGATCGGACACGGACTCAAACCCAACGGCGACATCATCGAACAAAACGCTGGGAAGACCGAAAAGAATCGGCGGGCGGTAGCGGCGGAAAAAGCGGCGAGGCGACACCTCGGCCAAATGGCGAGGTGGCTCGGCCACTTTGGCCAGAACCACCTCGACCAACTTGGCGAGGTGCCTCGGCCAGTCGAGGTGGCTCGACAACTGGCCAGAGGTGAAAGCCAACTGAGTGGTAGAGGCTTAGCTGGCCCATCCCCCTCTTTTTGTATAAATAGGGGTCTTGAAGTGAGAGGTCTTGGATTTGGGGATTTCAAGGCTTAGGAGGCTTGGATTTTGGTGATTTGGAAGAGCTCGGACTTGAAGAATTCTTGCGAGATCTCAGATGTCGGTATACGGTTCAGAACCTGCGTGACTCAAGTCCGATCGGCGTCGGATCTATAAGCAAGGTAACAATTGGTTGAACTCTGAGATACCCTCTAGATTAAGCTTGTCTTAATCTCGGGGATAGTTGTGATTTCTCCTAGTAGATCTCACCGCTCGGGCTATCCTCTCCTTCGTTGAGTGTGATCCCCTCGAGCCGTTTCCTTCGTGAAGCGAGCCCCTTCACATCTGTAGTTCAGGCAGGGTCTCTACCGGATCGAATTGCTTGGCGGTGGTCCGGACACAAAAGTCCGACGCGAGCAAAGAACCCGCATAGCGGGACCTCGACATAGCGAGATCCTCGTGTTTGTTTAGGAAGAAGTCGCAATCTTTTTGATTTTCATTATGCGCCTTAAAATAAAAGGCAATTTCTTTTTGAATTTTGTTGTAGGCAAAAGAAGTGTAAACAAATTCAAATCAATGACAATCATCGACTTTTATGAAACGGTAACAACTTACATCAATAAAATTAGAGCTGGAAAAAATTTGTGTAGATTACCTAACGGTCAATATCCTCTATGTTAGGACTGTTTGAACAAATGGCGAGCCAACATCTCTGTATCCCCAAGCGGATAGTTTTCACTTCCAAATAGTTGTTGAAACTTAGTCGCATGATCTGACATTTTATTCTCGGATCCTGTGACCAATCAATATTAAACGAAAACAGGTTTAACGAAAAATTATATGTTAACTCGGGATATCGGTTTAAGAAAAAAAATTAAGATAATATTATTTTATCCAAGGTCCAGAATGCAAAAGTCCTTTCAAGTCAATAAACTACTATTTGTCCTTTTAGATCATAAATTTGTAATAAACATAGAAAACACATACTAATATGAAGAATAGCAAAAAGAAAATGTGAAAAGATAGAAAAGAAGGTATAAAAATAAAATGTACATGAATATGGGTTGTTAAAAAATGTACAAGAAAATCAACAAACTTCTTGAAGTTCAGACAATTAATCATTTCGTCATTCCCTCCTGGATCTAATCACATGATGAATTGAGTGCGAAATAGAAGTATTTGAGGTTCAAGTCTACTTTCTAGTACCACAACAAAGCCTTTATGCCAAAATTGTTGGGGTGCCCACATGAATCTTGTTCTCCCACTCAGTTTTGTTAAGTGTTACCGCACCATTAAGTTAAACACAATCGCATCCTTCCTTTTTAGTGGTCTCCAGAAGTTCTTTTAGACCGCTTCTAGCCTTCTTGTCCCTTTAAGTATAATTTCAGTTTTTCAGGAAACCACCTTTAAAATACGGTGTGATACAAAACCAGCTTTAAAATTCAATTATCTGAGAAACCATCTTTAAAGAGGGTTCGGTAGTAATCAACCACCTTGGCCTATTTCTTGGTGAAATTTGATTGAAATTCATCAAGTATTTTATTCTCACATTCCAACCTTTTGATTCCATCTTCCGTAACTCCATTTTTTGTCTATCTCGGTAAGCTCAGCCTTCAATTTTTTTCTTCGGCCAGAATCATATTCAACATTAAAGGTCGTGATTGATTGACCTGGAGCCCTCTTTAAAGGTGGTTTTGCATTAATTGAACTTTAAAGGTGGTTATGTTAAAAATAAAAAACCCTTATAATTTTATCATGTTTCCTAGTTGGTGCATTCAGTGCCTCTATTGCACATAACCAAAGTCTCTCAATCAATTCTCTTTTTCTCATATTCGTCCTTGATTTAAGAGCAATCTCTAATTCCCTGAATGCACTCATTTTTTTATCCCATCTATTAGTGTATATTCACATGTTTGTTGTAACTTTGGCGTTTACGCTACACTCATTCTTTGCACATGTTGTTGAAGGTCTCGACTCCACTTTTGTGGAATACCATAAATATTCATCAAGTAAATAGAAAATTATGTTCTGACTGGGCCTATCATAAATAAACACTTCTCCAGTCTAAAATAACAGATCAATTTTCATTTTAGAATTTTTAAGATATAGATAGAAGGCGGATATGATGCTTGCTACTGCTACACTTGCAAAGGACTCCCATTGCCCTCTGAAAGCAACCTTTTTCGGAAAATTTTGGCATTTATACACCCATTATAAAGCCATCTGTTTTGTAATGATTGGTCTACCATCGACAGGTGGCGCAAAGGGAGTTACTCGGCGCCATTTTCTACAGAGAACTAATAATTGTATTGTGCTTTGTTCTCAGGGAACAATTATAACAGAACTAGTCAAAAAAACAAATAGACTGAAAATATTTGACAAGGCTTTGGTTAATTTGGTCACCAAATGCCAAGGCAGAGCAAAAGATTTGAAGCCATGCACACAAACTGTAAGGGGTTACTTTCAAGGGAAAAGAACCCACAATATGTTCTGTGGTAGATGTTTGAAATTTTTAAATATCAAACCTCACATTAGTAACATCTGGTCCATGAAACATCAGACTAACTTTCTAATAACCATAGTTTCTAGGATACGGATTTTCATATTTTTTAGATTTTAAATGGGATGCAGAGTTACCTAAAACTTAAGCATTAAAAACTCAACTTCACCACCTTTGACATCCTTATCTTGTCATACCTATGTGAATAATACTGTGAATAACTGTGACACAAAACCAAGATGAAGCACCATCAAAAAAACTACCAGAACAATGAAACAACTTTTTGAGTGGTCATCAAAATCCAATGTGTGAATTATTACCAATCAACCTCTGAAAAATACAGGGTACGGTTATAAAATGTAGACAACTGATTGGTCACAGGTCTCTAGCAGTTTAAGCTCATTGCAGATATATTAGTCACTTGTAGTTAGCATTTATATGACAGTGTTACTTTTGTAGCTTCATGATGAGAAGCTAAGGGGAAGTGTAGCGTATTACAAATTTCACGCTTCCTTTGACATTTTAATATCAAGAGGAACACAATGCAGTAACTAGATCATGCACATCATTGAGAGTTACTAGTTAGCTGTAAAGTTTTCATCAGTTGCTCTGATAATGTTGGGGGCTGAGTAGAGTATA
Source organism: Asparagus setaceus (assembly GCA_012295165.1). Lineage (NCBI taxonomy): Eukaryota > Viridiplantae > Streptophyta > Magnoliopsida > Asparagales > Asparagaceae > Asparagus > Asparagus setaceus. The sequence continues at coordinate 6,308 of WHSE01000160.1, forward strand.
CAACTTATCGAGTCTATGTTATTATTGTAACTAAAATACACTGGGGATCAAGAATGAACTTTCATAAATTTAAGAGAAAAGCAAGTCTAGCTTGTATGTACAAAACAGTTGTTCTTGATTAAAAGAATGACAATGGAAAGCATTGGACTGACTGTACCAACCTCCAGATTGTTAGCCGTTATGTACTCCAAAATACGCCTTAAAGCCTCTGATTCAAGCATCACTCTTTCACCTGTTCCGAAAAATTCAGCCAGTGCATCTGATATAAACACAGGGTATTCCTTAACATCAGCTGAAGTTGAAGAAACTGCTTCAGGTTCAGCAGTAGACTTCAACCTTTTAGAGTCAGGACCAGAATTTCCTGCAGGGATTGAAGCAGAGCCAATATTGGTACCGCTTTGATTATATTTAAAAAATAAGAAAATTTTAAAAAAATACTAACTCGTCGGTTCAAGTGTTATGATATGCTTTGTTAACAGCTTATTCATCTTGAACATGTCAGTGCAATCAGTTTCAAAAACAAGACGGAGTTCATCATTGCATATTATCTTTCTTTTATTGTTAGGATCTTGGAGGTTATTCCTTCTGATGTATGCCCATAGCTGCTTCACAATCTGAAAGCAAAATAACCACTTTAACATCTCCAAACGAGCCACAAACTACTGGGGTGTTTGGTAACCCCTTAAAACTGGGTCAGGATCAATCCAGGCTAGGTTTTAGTGTGTTTTTGTGTTTAGCAAAAACTAGACCAGTATTGCTCTAGTGTTTTTAGTTCAAGTTTTGGCACTAAACCGGTTCTATTTTGTTCCAACCCTATCTAGTCCATAACTAAAGCGGGTTTAGTGGAAACCAGTTTAACTCAAGTTTGTCTAACTGGCCCTTACTTTATGGTCTCTGTGAATATATGTGTGCACAAATACACATATACTTAAATATAGGTTTGATGGTTATGAGCGATGGCTCATTTTGTTAAATGACCTATCAAGAAATAAAAGTTGGTGAGACCCACTCATTCGATGTGACTAGTATAATGGGCCTCATCACATGTCTATCTCTTGATAGTTCATTTAGCAAAATAAATCGTTGCCTCATCCCCATTATTTCATACATATGTAGGGTAATTTGAGTAACCCCCTTATTTATACCTTTAAATTTTAATAGCAGATTAACTTCGACAACAAACAAAAACAAAAGTAAAAAAACAACTTATCTATTAATGCTTAACCCCTCAATTCATAAGGGAGAGGTGTTAATTGCAACTTATCTTTCTAAATGGCAATAGAGGGGTGCTAAGTGCTAATAAATGAATTGAGGGATGTTATTTGCTATTGAAGGTATAGATGAAGAGGGTTATTGACAATTTACACATGTACAAATATATAGAGAGAGGATAGCGGTTAGCAAAATGAGATATTAAAAGATAGGGGTGAAGTCCATACCTTCGATATAACTTCGCCGGTGGGACTCATCATTAGTCTATCTCTTACGCTTATTTAAAAATGAGCTGCCTCACACCCATTTTTCCATATATATATATATATATATATATATATATATATATATATATATATATATATATATATATATATATATATATATATATATATATATATATATATATATATATATATATATGAACACACACACATACAATGTGTGTATATACAATATGTTTATGTATGTGTATATATATACATATGCATATATATATAAATATAAATAGGGTTAAGTTAAAATAAGCTTAAGTGCCTAGGAGTCCACCAACTTTTATATCTTGATTTTTGTTTGAGATTTGTGCTACTCATCATATCTATTTTGAGATGTGTGTCTTCATGTATATATGCTTTTATGCTTTAATTTCAAAGCAAAATTAATGGGATAAAAGTTGGTGCACAAACTCTTATCCACTTTTATTCTAGCTTTACTCCATATACATATATATATATATATATATATATATATATATATATATATATATATATATATATATATATATATATATATATATATATATATATATATATATATATATATATATATATAAGCCATAAGGAAAGAAAGGAAGACAAAACTTCAGCTGGGTAAAAGACAAACCTCCGTCCTTGCCATGGTTGGCTCACCAACAATAGCCTGCAGTTCAGGTGAAACACTGCAAACTTTACTCAGACCCCTGGGCCACCTCTTCGTTTGACTCCAGCAGGAGCACTGCAGTGTTTAAGACTATCAACAAAAATCAGACCATTTTTTGGGGGTGAGGGTTTGGTGGGGGTGGGGGATGCTGACAATGTAGCAGGGGAAAGCTATGATAACACAACTGCACATGATTAGGCCATAATCAGAAAAAGAAAAAAACGAGCGAAAATAGGAGGGTGGGGGATGGTGACAATGTAGCAGTCTAGCAGAGGAAAGCTAATGATAACACAATTGCACATGATTAGGCCATAATCAGAAAGAAGAAAACGAAATGAAAACATAAAAGATCACGAATGGGCAATATCTTCACAGACATAATTTGGGTGAATATTTCTCCTAAGAGAATGTTGGAGGCTTCCTCCTTGGTGGGATAAACCTAAACTGTAATCAATAAATTAAGTTCTTTACCTACCAACCTCCTAGTAGGTTTTGAGCTTTCTTATTCATACATCCTTGGAGAATACAACGCTACTTTAAAAGTTAACATCATTTTGTAGGTCGTATATTCTTTTCTCGGGTAGATTCATGAAGCCTTCTCACTAAATAATTGCAATTAACCCAAATACCAATCCATTTTTATAGGAAAAGGCTAAAATAATGAGATGATTTTTGAGGCTATTCAGTTATTATTAAACATCCATGATACTTCTTTCTCCAAATCTTGGATAACTCTAGAGACTGAGTACCACATGATGCATGCTGATCAATGATTCAGCTAAATGTGAATAAGTTTCTATATCCAAGTTAGAGATCACATTCATAAATTTGAAATTTACACCCCTCTAAAATTTGGTTGTCACCACAAAAATAATTTAGAAAACTCAAGCACACAATGCGAACTTTTACTTAACCAGGAGCAATTGCAACCTCAAGATAAGTGTTCCATGGGAGTCACAGTCACTACTCTGAATTCATCTTCCAATTTCTAGTGCATATCATCATTATCTGCAAAAACCTGACTTCTTTCTTGGAAACCTTTCTTTGCACCAACATGCATTCATGTACCAAAAATAACTTAATCCTGTTCATCTCATTTAGACATACAGTACAGAACAAATTTCAATATATCATCATTATTTGTATCTTTCTATTTTATATTTTGATGCCATAACTTGCATTCTCGACAAACAGAATCCCAAATAACAAATATTTTAAAGGCGGCTCTCTGTCATAATGGGATTATCGATAGCAGCAGTCTCCTAAACGTTTGTAACAAAATCACCCTCCTTCTACCAAAATCTATACATTCAATTATACAAAAGCTACAAATTCATTTCAAACAACCTAAAAGGGTAGCTCTGAAACCAAACCACAATTTAGGAAGCAAATTGGAGGTAACTGTTCTTAATCGTAACCTCACATGCACTAACATTAGAATTCATAAACAGACTATGATGAGGTGGAAAGTGCGAATACCTAATCACAAACAATCAAAACCTTTAACTCAAGCATCAAAATTCAAACTTTGCATTTCCATTCTACACAAAATTCTATACTTTCGGGAAGCAAATTGGAGGTAACTGTTCTTAATCGTAACCTCACATGCACTAACATTAGAATTCATAAACAGACTATGATGAGGTGGAGAGAATTGCGAATACCTAATCACAAACAATCAAAAACCTTTAACTCAAGCATCAAAATTCAAACTTTGCATTTCCATTCTACACAAAATTCTATACTTTCTTAACAAAAGAAGAAAATTCCTACACATAAGAAAAGTTAAAGGGAAACCCTAAATATGCAAAAACCCTGATAAAGAACCAACCTTTCCTTAGCCGTAGGACTCGCCGTCGGCCGAACCACTGCCGGCAAAGTCACCGCCTGAAACTGATGCTGCTGCTGCTGGAACTGCAGGTTGATGGCCCCACAGCCGCTAATCTGAGCCGGCGGAGCAGGATACCGAAACCCTAGGTCATGGTTCAGGTAGCCGAACCCGCTGGTGACCGGAACCAGAGGGAGGGGCGGTACTGGTGCAGCTGAGGGCTAGGGCTGAGGGCAAAATGGTCTTTGGAGGGCGGAGGAGGAGGAGCTGGATCTGGTCTCGGATGAAGGAGGTCTTGTGGGAGAGATCGAGGCCGAGCTTGGACTCGAGGTGGCTGACGACGCCGTTAACGGAGGTGACGGAGCCGGGGGCGGAGTGACGGAGAAGGACTCGACGCAGCGGGAGATCTCTTGGTCGGATATTACCATTTGGGGAGCATTTAACGGCTTAGGGTTTTTATTTTTAACGGCGCTGCAGCTGACAAAATAATATTAAAAAGAATGGCAGTTCGAAAGTGAATCATTTACCTATAATTTTATTTCTTTTTTATTTTTATTTTTCAAAAGACTTTTGACATTCACATAAGTATGCAAGTAATATTTTTTTTCAAGTGACTTTGACATTCACGTAAGTATGCAAGTAATATATATATATATATATATATATATATATATATATATATATATATATATTATTTAAAGTCGCGATGTAAATATGATGTGTCAAAATAAGATTAATTAGTAAATAAAGTTAAAATTATTTAATTAAAATTGGTTACCATTTTTATCATTTTATGTAACTTCATTACTTTTTGGGGCAAGTCAAAATTGCATATGTGGGAGCTTTTTGCATTTCACTTTTATAATCACTAGCATGCAAACCAATATCTTAATTGTTAAAAGAAAGTGATTTTTTTTTCATCTTTCACTTGCATGTAACAAACACCCCCTTCCCCCCTGAATTGGAAATTACAAATCTTTTGTTTCTTTCTCTCTCTCTTGTGTTGACGCTATTGGGTTTCTTTCCATTCAACTTTAGAGGTGTTGTAAATAACCTCCTTAACTTTGAAATTTTGATCAAACCCCTAAAATTTCTCACTTGACCCCACCCCAAAAAATTACTATTAATTTTAATATGTCACGTGACAAGCATGTGACTAGGAAGACCAAATACTCCATAATCATAAAATAGTTACATTGGATTTTCATAAAATAGTTAAATTGGATTTTAGCAGATGAAAGAAAGAGAGGAGAAAAGTATTGCAAATTGGCGGGGTCTTTTTCATTCAAAGCATTTATATATATATATATATATATATATATATATATATATATATATATATATATATATATATATATATATATATATATATATATATATATATATATATATATATATATATATCAAGGCTCCTATAAATTTAAGTGATAGAGAATAGTATACATTTTGTATTCATTGATGTTGCCTTGGGATCAGGTGAAATCAAGAGATGCACAAATCTCAAAGTGGGCTTTATATCTTTCACGGATCCCAGTAACATCAATGGATAGAAAAGTTGGTGTATGTTATTCCCTATACACTTAAGTTTATAGGGCGCTTATATATATATATATATATATATATATATATATATATATATATATATATATATATATATATATATATATATATATATATATATATAGAGAGAGAGAGAGAGAGATGATATATCAACTTAAGTGGATAGATATATATATCATTACTTTATATATATCTTGTGTTTAGATTTGTGAGAGAGATGACAAATCTCAAAGGCTTTCATATCTTTCATGGATCTCAAGGCAACATCAATGGATAAAAAGTTGGTGGATATTTATTTACTATCCATTTTAAGTTTATATAGCTTTCAGTATATCTATATCATATATATATATATATATATATATATATCTTTATATATATATATATATATATATATATATATATATATATCTATATATATATATATATATATATATATATATATATATATATATATATATATATATATATATATATATATTTTAAATTTCATGTGTCATTTGTAGTTTTAATATATATATATATATATATATATATATATAATTTTAAATTTCATGTGTCATTTGTAGGTTTTAAAATTTCAGGTGGTTTTGTAATTCTAAACCCTTGGCGGTGTTTTTAGCATTTTTAGAAATTTGATGGTGTTTTTATAAATTTTAAATTTATAGGGACTGCTAGAAATTTCAGTTTGATGTGTCATTTGCAAGTTTAGAAAATTTCGAGAGTTTTACGTAATTTTAAACTCTTGATGTTGTATTTACAATTTTTAAACTATGAGGTTGTTTTGCAAATACCAAATTTATAGGGGGCTGTTGGTAATTTTTGGATTTCATGTGTCACATTTAGGTTTTGAAATTTCAGGATGGTTTTTGTAATTCTAAACCATTGAGGGTGTGTTTTGCATTTTTTAAAACATTGAGGGTGTTCTTTTGTAAATTGTTAATGTCTAGGGGACTGCTGGAAATTTACAGATTTCATGTGTCATTTGTAAATTTAGAAAATTCTGAGAGTTTTCTATAATTTTAAACTCTTGAGGGTGTTATTTGCAATTTTTAAACTTGAGGTGTTTTTACAAATACCAAATTTACAAGAGGATGTTGGTAATTTTTAGATTTGATGTGCCTTATCTAGGTTTTGAAATTTTAGGGTGGTTTTGTAATTCTAAACCCTTGATGGTGTTTTTCGCATTTTTAAAATTTGAGGGTGTTCTTTAGCTAATTTTAATGTATAGGGGCTTGTTGGAAATTCTGATTTAATGTGTCATTTGTAAGTGTAGAAAATTCTGATTTTTTACAATTTTGGACTCTTGAGGGGTGTTATTTGTAATTTTTAAATATTGAGGGTGTTTTTACAAATTTTAAATTTATGGGGGATATTTTTAGATTTCATTGAAAGTTTAGAGATTTGTATTAGTTTCTTGAGGTTGTTTTTCGCAATATTTTAAACTTTGAGGATGTCTTTTACAAATCTTTAAAAACATCACTTGCCCATTTTGGGTAGATAACCAGCAGCCTTCTCATTGTGGTTCCCTGCTTTCAAGCGATCAGATGCAATGATCAAACCCTAATTCTTCAAATGTCTTCAACTAGCTACCAAGTTCGAGAAATCTTCTATGAGAACAATTCCCTAGTGTTAGCCAATTCAGCTTTTGTGTCCAACTCTTGCCCAGTTCCTCACTCCAACTTGTCCTTCAGTCTCACTCAGTTTAACGTTAGCTTGGTGAATCGAGAGCTTGTTTTCTTGTTCCGTTGCTCTCCTGAGAGCAATTTGTACAGGATTGGTTGTGATGCTAACGATACATTTGCTTGTTGGGGTGATGAGCTTGGTAGTTTGGTTGATTGTGAGAGGGTGATTGTGCCGGTTGTGGATTATTCGAATGGAGATAATATGATGGGATATGCGATTTTGAGAGATGGGTTCGTTATAGTCTGGACTACACGGGATTGTGCAGGGTGCAGGAGAGCAAGGGCCAGTGTGGATACAACAATTTGAATGATAATTTCGTGTGCATTTGTCCTGATAGAGCCTGTTGGAGGAGTTGCCCTGCGAATGCAGGTATGCCATCAATTAAGCAACATTTTGATGAATGAGCTTATCCTAATTCAGTATGATTTGCCTTTTTGAATATTATAACCGAGAGAATGTAATGAAAAAGGAGCGAAATAAAAACAAATGTGGGAATGAAATGCCATTCTCATTCTCATGTTTAGATGCTGTGAGCGTGGTGGGGCCACCACCCGCGTTACTCTGAACCTCGGGTTCGGTAGCAAGCGCTATAGGAACAGGAGTTCGGTAGCAACCCCAAAAAGCAAAGAAAAAAAAAAAAAAGGAAAGTTTTTTAGGAAAGCTTTTTCTCATAAATAGGAACCTATTCCTAGGGTTTTGTGGTGTGGAGTTTTGTGGGAGAAAAGCTAGGGTTTTGGCGGAGGCTAGAGAGAGAAAAGAGTGCTTGGAGATTTTACAAGAGAGATGTCAATTTCTTTTGGGTAAAATCAAAGCTTTTTCTTTGGGGCGAGCTTGTGGATTGTACAAGTCGTCGGTGTTCTTCATAGTCGATCTCCCATCACCCCTCAGTGAGCGTAGGCAAGTTTGCCAAACCGCGTAAATCTCGTGTCTTTCTCTTTCTTTGTGTATTGGCTATTGTTTGTAGGTTCCTTGATTGATCCTAATGCTTGTTGAGAGGAAGAGTAGATATCTCACTTTGTTGAGATATTTGCTTTCTATTCTTGTTTCCTTGTGAAGCGGGAATATAATCGAGGCCTTCTCTCGGTGATATCGTTCGCGACGTGTGGGCGTGACCCGCATCAACAATTGGTATCGGTACGATTGGATCGAAAGTGGTGTAACCACGGTTTGAGGTGGTGCTCGGTAATTTACGAGAAGCGGGTTTATTAATACAAGCGAGAGAATGGCGTCTACCGATGTCGGTCAAAGTGAAAAATTCGAAATTGAAAAGTTCAATGGGAAGAATGATTTTTCCTATTGGAGGATGCAGATGAAAAACTCACGATTTACAAAAATTACACAAGACTTTGGTGGAAAGAAGAAGCATAAGGATATGTCGATGAGGATTGGGAGGGTGGATCCGGAAGCAGTGCCGATTATCCTATGCTTTGAAAGGGATGTAACTTTCTTGGTAGATGGAGAGGAAGCGGTTTTAGCGTGTGGTTAGAAGTTAAGTACCTTCATGATGAAGAGTCTATGAGCAGGATCTATTTAAAATCCAAATTGTATACTTGCGAGATGGAGGAGAATCCCGGGAATACATCAACAAGTTTGATAGGATCATATCGGACTTGAAAGACATAGATGTGAAAGTTGTAGATGAGGATCGGTTCTACTACTCTCTGCTAGAAGTCTTATGAGAACACGGTGCAAACACTTGATGTATAGAACAATTTGAAGATGGATGAGACTAGAGCGGTAGCTTCTGCGGATGACCTTGGAAGATTGCAACCAGTGACATGACTACTGGTGATAACAAAGAACAAGCGCATGGATTGTTTGCTAGAGGAAGGAGCAATGGCGAGGAAAAGGCAAGGAGGAAAGTCTAGATCTAAATCGGACCTCTTGCGGGAAAATCGTGTTTCAAATACGGTGAAGTTGGGCATTTCAAGGTCGGTACGTCAAATAAGAGAGGAAAGAAGAATAACAACAGGCCCGAGAGAGAGAGGGCAAGGAAAGAGAGCGACTCGTTTGAGGAGGAAGGGGCGATAAGGAGTGCTATGTCGTCACGGGTGGCGAGGATATCTCGAGGAAGTGGATACTTAATGGTTGCTCTTACCATATGTGTCCAAATAGGAAGTGGTTTACTACCTCTGAGGCATTGATGGTGGAACCGTATTGATGGGAAACAACCATGCTTGTAAACGGTGGGGCTAGGTAATATCAAAATCAAGATGCATGATGGAGTGGTTTGAACCTTGACGGATGTGAGGCATGTTCCCGACTTGCGGAAGAATCTTATCTCAGTTGGTGCATTGGACTCCGGCGGTTGCAAAATTATTACGGAGAACGGAGTGAAGAAGGTTGTTGGGGTTCCCTTGTAGTGATGAAGGGTATTCGTCCGCGGTAATTTATATACTCTCACGAGTGCAGCGGTGGCGGGGAATCGGCGGTTGGGCTGAAGGAAGTGGTGGAGACCCATGTGAGCACACACGGTTATGACATAGGCGGCTTGGGCATATGTCAGAGAAGGGTCTAGTTTTGCTCGGTAAAGAGGGTTTGCTGAAGAATCTGAAAAAACCTAGCATGGATTTTTACAAGGATTGTGTGTATGGAAAGTCACCACGAGTCGGTTCGGCGGCAAGTCTAAGAGCGAGGGATACTAGATTATGTGCACCACGGATGTTTGGGGTCCGCTCGAACAACTTCCAAGGTGGTTCGGATATTATGTCTCGTTCATAGATGACTATTCGAGGTATGCTTGGATTTACTTTACGAAGCATAAGAATGAGGTGTTGAGACATTCAAGAAGTGGAAAGCAATGGTTGAGAACGGGGCGGAAAAGAAATTGAAGACGAGATCGATAGCGATGCAGTATCTGAGATGGTGCTTTTAAGGAGTTACGTGATCGGGGAGAATTATTCGATCTTGGACGGTCAGGTCAACACCACGTGAGAATGGGGTCGCAGAGAGATCGAACCGAACATTGCGGAGAAAGCAATGAGTATCGCGATCATCTGTTGGATTGAGCAACGAATGGTGGGCGAAGCGGTGGCTACTGACTTGTTACATCGTGAACAGTTCACCACATTCGACATTGGATGGTGATACACCTATAGGGTGTGGTCGAGAACATGCATTATGATAGGCTCGGAATTTTGGGATATACGCCTACTATCCGTCAATGAGAGAAAGCTTGACGCGAGGCCAAGAAGGCAATATTCTTGGGATATCGCGAAGTAAAAGCTATCGCCTTTGATGTACGGAAGATTCGAAGTTCGTGATCGGCCGAGTTGTTACCTTTGATGAGAAATCCATGATTGCTAGAGCCCAAGGATGATGGTGTTAGGGCGATGAGACTTCTAAGTCTCAGATTATTGAAATAGAACCTAAAGACCAATCGGGTTCTAGTGGTGTTCAAGTGGGAAGTCGGGTAGATGATGAGCTTGGCGGGGAGGAGTTGGCGAGAATACGAGCACTACAACAGCGGCTTCGAGGATAGTTTGGCTTTCACTAGGCCAAGCGAAAGCATAGCAGTCTGAAGCTTCGAGGCTGATTAACCTGAAGCACTATGGGCGGATTAATTTGGTTGAATCACATTACTCGGTGGAGGAGGATGAACAGTCTCCTTTAAGGAAGCTATTCGGGACAAGGATAGTGAGAGTTGGTTGGCTGCGATGGAGGAAGAGATGGAATCTCTTGGAAGAACAAACATGGGAGGTGGTCCTATTGCAGTAGGAAGAAAAGCTATTGGTTGTAAGTGGGTGTATAAAAGAAAGGAAGATCTTTGAGCTTCGGTGGTACAAGGTACAAGGCGAGGCTAGTGGCTAAGGGTTTTGCCTGAGAAAGAGGGTGTGGATTATAATGAGATCTTTTCTCCGGTGGTGAAACACACTTCTATTCGGGTGCTATTGAGTATTGTTGCTCATGGTGATCTTGAGTGGAACAACTCGATGTTAAAGCGGCCTTCTTGCGGAGACTTGGATGAAGAGATCTACATGCATCAACCCGAGGGCTACAAGGTGAGGATAAGGAGCATCATGTGTGTCGTTTGAAGAAGTCACGTATAGATTGAAGCAATCTCCCAAACGATGGTACAAGCGATTTGACTCCTTCATCTTGAAGCATGGGTTTTCCGGCGACTATGATCGTTCGTTTACATTGAGCTTCATGGAGGTAATTATATCTATCTTCTTTTATATGTGGATGACATGCTTATTGCTTCTAAGAGCGGGGTGGAGATAGATAGGTGAAATCTCAACTTGGTGAAGAGTTCGAGATGAAGGACATGGGCCGCTAGGAAAATACGGGTATGGAGATTAGAAGAGAGCCGCGAACAGTGATTATTCTTGAGTCGGAAGGGCTACATAGGCGGGTGATCGCGAGGTTCGCGATGCAAAGTGCTAAGTCGGTGGTGACTCCATTGGCTCCACACTTTAGGCTTTCGATAAATAATCTCCCACTACTGGAAGAGAAGACGACATGGAGCGTGTTCCTATGCTAGTGCAGTTGGCAGCTTAATGCACGCAATGGTGTGTACACGCCAAGATATTTCACAGGCGATCGGTGTGGTCAGCAGATTCATGGCGAATTCGGGAAAGGCGCACTGGGAAGCAGTGAAGTAGGTCCTGAGGTACGTAAAGGGTACCGTTGATACGGGTCTGTGTTTTGGTGGAGAAACATGTTAGATTGATGGGTTTGTGAACTCTAATTATGCGGGCGATCTAGATAGACGGTGATCTACTACTGGTTATGTATTCAGGATACATGGGGCTCCGGTTAGTTGGCGATCAATGTTACAAAGCTATAGTGGCACTTTCTACTGATGAGTACATGGTTATGGCAGAGGGAGTGAAGAAAGCATTGTGGTTGTGGGGTCTTCTAGATGATTTGGGGATTGAGCAGGAGAACGTGAACTTGTGGTGCGACAGTCAGAGTGCAATTCACTTGGCGAAGAATCAAGTTCATCATGCTCGTACCAAGAATATCGATGTCAGGTATCATTTCATGCGAGATGTCATAGAGGAAGGCGATATTTCTCTCATGAAGGTACACACAAATGAGAATCCCGCAGACATGTTAACTAAGGTGGTCACAGGTAGCAAGTTTAAGCATTGCTTGGACTTGCTTCATATTAACCCGTGCTGATCTGCCCAAGAGGGCATGGCCCTTCGGGACGGTGATGGGGTGAGGTGGAGACTATATGGAGAATAATTACAGAACTACAGTTAGCTTGATCCCGGTGGAGGGTAGACACCATGATATAGTGACGCAGCTGGATTGGCCTGATTTGACCGATGGAGATCTCTCCGTGATGTTCGCGGTGTTCTTACGGTGTTAGTCCAATATTTAAGGTTTATCAAATGATGTCGAGATGGAGAATTGTGAACGTGGGTGGGGCCACCCATCCACGTTACTCTGAGAACCTCGAAACCTCGGGTTCTCAGAGAAGTCGCTACAGAACCCGAGGTTTCAGAGCAAACCCTTAAAAAAAAGCAAAGAAAAAAAACAAAACAAAAGGAAAGTTTTTTTTAGGAAAGCTTTTTTTTCCCCTCTCTCTATAAATAGGAACCTATTCCTAGGATTTTGTGGTGTGGAGTTTTTGTGGGAGAAAAAACTAGGGTTTTGACGGAGGCTAGAGAGAGAAAAAGAGAGAGCTTGGAGAGATTTTACAAGAGAGAGATCAATTTCTTTTGGGTAAAAATCAAAGTTTTTTTCTTTGGGACGAGCTTGTGGATTGTACAAGTCATCGGTGTTCTTCTTCATAGTCGAATCTCCCCTCACCCCTCCCGTGGACGTAGGCAAGTTTGCCGAACCACGTAAATCTCGTGTCTTTGCTGTTTGCTGTGTATTGGCTATTGTTTGTAGGTTCCCTTGATTCACTCCTAGTACTGTTGAGAGGAAGAGTAGATATCTCACTTTGTTGAGATATTTGCTTTCTATTCTTGTTTCCTTCGTGAAATGGGAATATAATCAGGGCCTTCTCTCAGGTGATAACGCTTCCGCGGCGCGTGGGCGTGACTATGCGCCCAACAGGTACAATTAGATAATGAAGCCAAAATGACATTCTTTTAGTTTGTTATTGGGTAATCAATAAGCAATCAAGGCATATGTGAAATTCACTCAAATTTTTTTAATTCCGACTTAAGTGTGAATGTTCATTCCCTACCATCTCATTGGGAATGCTCATTCCTACATAAAGTGGGAATGAATGAGAAGTGAAAATGGTCACTAGTACAAAATAGGATAGTCCAAACGGTTATAACCGTTTGGGTAAATCTGATTCAAGCGGTTATAACCGTTTGGGTAAATCTGATTCAAGCGGTTATAACCGTTTGGGTAAATCTGATTCAAGCGGTTATAACCGTTTGGGTAAATCTGATTCAAGCGGTTATAACCGTTTGGGTAAATCTGATTCAAGCGGTTATAACCGTTTGGGTAAATCTGATTCAAGCGGTTATAACCGTTTGGGCATTAATAATGTCCAAGCGGTTATGACCGTTTGGGCATATTCTGTCCAAGCGGTTGTAACCGTTTGGAATAATATTAGTCCAAGCGGACATAACCGTTTGGACAAATGTTAGTCCAAGCGGTTAGATCCGTTAGGGACAATAGTTAACAAACGGATATAACCGTTTGGGACAATGTCGATCCAAGCGGTTAAATCCGTTTGGACAATTGATTTTGATATTTTTATTATTTCACCGCTTTGTTTGACTACACGCTTACAATATACATCTCATACAATGACATAACTCAATATCTCACAATGAAATCAAAATATCTCACATGAAATCAAAACATATATATACACATACAACCAAAAACATGTAATATGTATACATAATAAAAGCATTCAACCCATATAATCAACTAAAACTAAATGAGAGCACAATGACCAAGTTTTGCCCCTCCAAAATATACAGAAATACAAAATACATACTATATGTTAGTCCAAAATATCCAAAATGTCTTTAACATCCAAAATAAAACAAAAGTGGCCCGATCCATCTAATCAAGGAATCAAGAAATTCCTCAAGAATGTCCTCCGACAAGCCCGAACGCTCAACCATAAATATCCTAGCAATATTCTCTTGTGATATACCATGAGTTGAACCTTGAGCATTAGAAGTAGAAGCGTGAGTAGTCGAGTCGACGAGAAGGTGGTATATCGATGGCGGTGAGGAATTGGAGCGAACGAGTAAAAGACGGTGGATCAAGAGGGAGTGGGAGCGGACGAGCACTCGAGAATTAACCTATAAAGTAATAGCAATGTATGAGAATGTAATGAGTGTATATGTCCGGGTGTTAAGTCCGTGTGTATGTGTATGTGTGTGTGTGAGAGTATTAAAGTTTATGTATATTTGTGTATGCCATCGTATATGTGCATGCGAGTGTGTGTATATTAGCATATGTACCGTATGGTTATTAATCCAATGCATCCGAGACCTAAGCTCTTCCCTAAAGCTGTCCATCTCGACTACGAGATCTAAGATCGCCAACTCGCTGACGTAGCTCGATTAGAAGTGCCGATTTCGGTATAGAGGCCGCCCTCAAATAAGACCGAGTGGCACCAATGCCCATACCTCTCTCATAACCACCGTGATGCCCTCCGTTACAGCGAATCTAACATCGTGTGAAAGGAAGTGGATCGTCTTCGATGATTGAATCGACCGATAAGGTTGCCTTCTCGATGACTCGATTCTACACCATACAAAGTATTCAAATATAAGTCAACAATGCAAAAATAGATATACTTAAGAAAAATCCACACCTAGATATTGGAAAATGTAGTAGAAGTGTAGCGGAAAAAGTAGTTATGTGAAGTACGACAACATACACAAAGACTGAAATAAACCAAAGACTGAACATTCAATCACTGTATTTATATATGCTTATAAATACACACGTAAACTCATACATATGAATGTATGTCATAAAAATTAGTAGTTAGTTGTGGATGATGGTTTCTGTGAACATTCAATATCTGTGACAATTAGGGCCTATGCATCAAGTCAATGAAAAATGAGTGTCCCTGACTTGAGCCTATAAGTAGTATATAAAGACACAATATATTCAACTTCTATGATTTATACTACCATTGAACAATAACTTAAGCCTATAAGTAGTATATAAAGACACAATATATTCAACTTATATGATTAATACTACCATTGAACAAATAACTAGCTTTTGGAGCTCTCTTATGGATGCTTTTGAAAATTTGAAATAGAATATAGGATACAATAAAAGAAGTGTAACTCACACAAACTTGTAAAGCATAATTAAACAAATGAACAATACATTGTTGCTTATGCTTTTCTAAGTGTTGGAGCTCCTATATGATGCTTTAAAAATAAACAAAAGGCTTAAACTGTTCAAACCCATGCTCGAACGTGAGCACCGATGCATTCGCTTCAAAGAACCCAATTTCTAAGAAGGGTCACCAATTTTTTAAGGGCATCTAGGGACCAATTAAATGTAACATGAGGCTTATAAAACTAACACCAAGTATATACGATGAAGCTATATTTGGTATGAAGTCACCAAGTATATCAATGTTATAAATACACCGATCATTTTGAGCTTGCTCAAATCAACAACGTCTCGATTCCTACACTTTTCCCAGAACAAAGAAGTCATCATCCCGTGAATTGTTCATGCTCGGTCAGTACTATCAAGCAAATACATCTTATGTTATAGATGACGATGATACATATTACAGTTTAGCCGTTAACGAGTATCAGGGTTTGAGTTCTCTTTGTTAAATATAACTGAAAGCTATTGATGGCATGTCATTATTAAATATAACAGGAAACTATTGATTGCATAATATTAGTCACAATTATCGCTGAAAATAAATCAGAGTTTGCACTCTATGCATTTTACACAGAAAAGAATCTTAAAACACACTTACGCAATACTCCTCAGTGCCGTTGTCCGCGTATGTATATTTTCCGGTGATCTTATCTACTGAAGACGAGTGAGTACCCAAATATAGTTTCAATATTGTAGGTGTACCACCTTCCTCAATGATTTGAACTTTCTGCAATTCACAAAAAATATATGTTGTATAGTCGATCATATCATTAATAAATATATAATATGAATTTTAAATAGCTTTAAGAAGCAAATTTACCAATGCATCCATAGACCGACACATGTTCCTCGAGCCACCTGTATAGGTTGCTCTACCATGCAAATTTGACGCCGATTCTCCGTTAGCCTTGCCCCACATACACATCATTGTTATATTTAGATTTGTAATCAAAGAAAGGCAAAACTAATTACTAACTAAACACTTGATTTAGTTTAAATTACACACCTTCTTGTCCTCTCAAGCATAGTACTTGCACAAATCATCCCATCGTCTCTATCAATCATAGAAAGCGGAGTAACCCAAAGAGCCTCCCTCTCGCTACGGGAGTATTGTTCCATGGTATATAACACTCTTGTTTTACCGACTTCTATTATATCGGACCCTCTCACGCATTTGTGACTTCATTCCTCGGTAAACAATATGATTGGCGGAGGGTGATCGAGATCTGGGGAGAAACTCATAGTGCTTCGCATATTCAATAAATGTATCACATGATTAAAATATTATGTACCAAATGATAACAAATTAATCGGATAAATCAAAGTAAAAATATATGTATACGACATCTTACAAAGAAATCGCCGAATCGACCTATTATGTTCATCGCCCCATTCTAAATGGAGTGGATAATCATCGTACACACGGCTCTTCTCCCCACATACTTTCCCCATTTCTGATAGACACCAACCAGGCCCCTCTTATTGAGGTACAAAGGCCATGCCTTCTCTCCTTTCAAAGATCGCTTACTTATGGGCGTGATTGGGGCCTCGAAAGTAACAGATGATCGTGATTGCCTTGTATATCATAAGACAAATACGATATTAGATAATATAAATAATAATAAATAATATAAATTAAAATGATATATATACATACCACTACCTCCATTAACCTGTCAGCTCTAACGCCAGAGCACGATTAGGACGAAGATTAAAAGGGTGTTTAAGAACACATGCCTGGAAAGGCATGTAGATGCACCTAAGCAATAAAAAGTTTTATTTAAGTACAAATATTTCAAAATTACGTGTTTTGGACATAATAAGTGTATTATGGATGATGACATGAATATATTTATCTTATTAACTTGTTACTCTTGGACAATTCTAAAAACAACAATCTGATCATAGCTAGATGAATATTAATATGCTTTAAAGATCTTCCACAAATCTATCAAACTTGTCTTTAGATGTTACTAACTCAACTAGACAAAGAAATTCCTCTTATCCTAAATGATAATTTAGTTCATGGTGTTCACAATTCTAATAGGCTCGCTAAGCATAAACAACAATAAATAATGTTTGCACAACTACAAGATATAGTTCTTATGTTGTTAAGAAAATATTTAAGAACCAGTCATATGATTGTATGCGTGAGGATTTAGATGCAAAACCAATTAAGTCCGATGGTCGATTCAAATGTTTGCACAACTACTACATATCAAATCATAACCTAGAAACCTTCATGTATTTTAAGAGTTGATAGAGTTGAAAATCAATAAACAATATAGTAGTAAAATTACACTTGAGGTTTGCATAGGTAATTGTGAGATTTTAGCCAATAAATGAATCTGCATGTTTCTTCTCTTGCAAATTTCTAAAACCATGTGCCTCTGTTTAGCGTATGCATGTATAATTAAAATAGGAAAAAGAGATGTCGAGTGCTTTTGCATATATCACAAGATATTACAAGATATTACAAACTTAATATACTAACCCGACGATTGTCCAGAAGGTATGGAGTGTGAAGGGGGTCGCTCAGAATCATTTTCTACCAGGCGATGGCCGATTTGCTAATCAAGGTAAAATAGTTCTATTAAATAGTAGGAGTAGCACAATTGTGATAATAAAAATACAAAGTAAAGAGATAGAAATAAGGGACAAATATTAGGTGTCATGTTAAAACGAAATGAAAAGAAAATTAAATAATTACCTCTAGGCGGAGTAAACTCCCCAATGCTAGGGACCGATGTAGCAACATGAGCGGTCGAGATCTCTCGGCTCTCTGCGTGCAGGTCTCCATTTGGATAATTCTCGTGATCTACTCAGTGATGGAACTCGGACATCTTTGTCAAGTCCTAGAAAGAAGTTTACAATTCATATGAGATATATGCGATACATGTATATAAATTTGAAGATATAAATGTTAAACAACATGAATTTTTATAATGGTTACCTTTTTCGCTTTACTGAAGTGTTAGGATCTACATATTCTCTAGAAGTTATAGGAATATCTACAAGAATTTCACTATTCAAATCATCCCTAACCCACGAAACTTTATCGATTCGGAGATTTATCTTGACATACAACTCCTCCTGCTCAAATTCTTCATCATCATTGATCTCTCGACCTCGAATCTTCAAATTGTGGGACATCGTAGTATCCCAGGCCTCCATCGACATACAACACTCCATCCCGAATGCTTCAAGCACTTCGAGTAATATACTTGAAATGCTTGTTCGGAAATATAAATGGATCGTCCTCAAAGGAAAACGTGTGGTGTTTACACTCGTCAATCCATATTCATCAATCCAAGTCCCAGTAGTTGTCTCTCCACTTACCGGTTCAGTCTTCATATCATACCAAACACACCGAAGACATAAATGCATCCTACTGCGTCACGGATAGTTGATACCAAGTATGTTATCAAGGTACCCGTAGTATGTCTCCCCATTGGTTCCTAGGGTTGCAATTCCACTATTTTGGGTGGTTCGAGATTCTTCTATAGACTTGATTTCAAACTTGTAACCGCCAACACCGAATCCTTTATAGTATTTAACTTCCTTCCAAGTGTAGCTAAATATCCAAGTTCCTTATCCAATGTTGATTCTATGCCCTAATCGGCTCCGCATAAAGGTTAATACGGTAAGTACATAAAGATGTTAGATTAAATTAATACAATGAGTCAAATAATGAGTTAATAGAAATCTTACGTAATGTTTAAACCAATTGCAAAAATTATCCTGATGATGTGTTTCAACACGTGCCTCATTCCAATTACTATGCGTTACATGTATTTCATCCTTGTGTATTCTGATGTCAAAATAAGTAGTTAATGTGAGAAGTATATTATGTCATATAAACGTATATAATTATGTGAAATAGACATACTCTCTAACTTCTCCAAGGCATTCGATATTGAGAAGGATAAAGCGATGAATCTTGTTGATAAATGCGTTATTCATTCTATCGTAATTCGGCTTTTTAGATGGTCCGTCATGAATCATAAGAGGTCTGTTGAGTTTTGTCTCAATGTCTTCATCCAGATAACGGGAACAAAAGGTAGTTACTTCCTCTAGTAGATAACCTTCCATAATAGAACCCTCTGGTCGATTTCTATTGCGAATATAATTTTTCAGCGTGAGAAGGTACCTACAAAAACTTACACTAAATCACCATACCCAAGTTGTAAAATAAAAAATATATTGATTAGGCTAACTGAAAAATTGAAGGTACCTTTCGATAGGATACATCCATCGATATTGCACCGGTCCAAAGAAGCCTAGCCTGCCAAAAGATGAAATGTATGATGATATCAAAGAATGATGGTGGGAAAATTAGCTCAAGCTTGCACAATATTAAGGGAATTTCACCTCTAGCTTCTTCAACTTATCGTCCTCAATATTTTTAGCACACAATTCACGAAAGAATCTGCAAAGATCGTTGATCACTAAACCAACTGATTTAGGAAGGGAAGTCCTAAGAGATAGTGGAAGAAGATGCTCCATAATAATATGGTGATCATGACTCTTCAACCCTTCGATCTTGCCTTTAACAATTTTATCTTCTTACTAAATGATCACGAAAAACCCATAGGAACTTTCAACTCATGTAACACCGAAGAAACTTTTTCTTTTCATCTGTGACATGTGATACGACATTGGGGAGTACAAACTTGTCCGGATTGCCCGCGCAGATAGGATGCAACTCTTTTCTAATGTTCCACTGAGATCCCTTCTAGCTTTGAGGTTATCTTTCGATTTTCCATCTTTACAAAGAAGTAAGTTAAGTATGTGCTCGATACTCCCTTCTCAATGTGCATGACATCTAGATTGTGCCGCGACTTTATTTGTCTTCCAAGACGGCAGTCAAGAAAATACTTTTCTTGTTCCATCCTTGTGGTGTTTCTTGTCTTCCCTTAACTTTTCAGAAAGTCCGTTGTTTTGCCATTCCGAGCAAGTATATCCTCTCGGATAATGGGTTTGGGCGCGGACGATTCTCTTTAGTACCATCAAAGTGGATGATGTCATTTACATGCGGATGATTTTCACGCAACATACGGCGATGACCGCAATAACAAGTCTTATTGCTAAAGGGCGCCTTCTTGATGTTGTTTGGAGGTGACGAGGGACATGCTGTAACCATGTACGGACCAACCGATAGCATTCCATATGCGGAAAGTCGTTGATTGTCCACATTAATGCTGCACGCATGGTGAAGGTTGTCCCCGTGTCTGCATCGTATGTCTCCACACCATCGATAAATAAAGACCTTAATTCTTCGATAAGAGGTCGAAGATAGACGTCAATATTATTTCCGGGTGACTTAGGACCATCAATAAGAAGAGGCATCATAAAATAGGATTGGTCCATAGCTAACCACGGTGAGAGATTATAAACCATCATCACAACAAAGCCACGCGGTTGGGTTGCCCTTAAAACTGAAGGGGCAAAAGCCATCACTAGCTAGTCCGAGCCTGATATTACGAGGATCCTGACTAAATGTTGGGTGCCTACTGTCAAAATCCTTCCATGCAGGCGTATCTCTAGGATGACTCATTCGTCCATTTTCACTTGACGAGCACGATGATGCCGTGTCATTGCCACGCTGTTTTCTTACACTTGAATAGCCTCTGCGGCCTACGTGTTATGGAAAAGTATCGTACTATCTTCATAGGTATATCTTTCTTTTGATCATGTACTTTCTTCTTATATCTAGCCTCTCATAAGTAGGACACTCTATCTTATCGAGTTTTCTTTCCAATAAAGTATACAATCATTGTGACATGCATGAATCACCTCACGATTCGGACCAAATTAGACATTGTCTTTTGAGCTTTGCACTCTCGGGCACATGGTTCCCGGAGGCATAGAATCTTTAAGAAACTTGAGGAGCATCGTAAATGACTTGTTGCTCCATTTATTTAGACATTTAATCTGGAATAGATGGACAAACCATGACAAATAAGTGGAATGTTTTGCATTCTCATAAATTGGCCTTCTAGCATCATTCATGTATTTATCATAATTGTCTTCACGATGTCCTCAGGAAGGAAGATCTTGGCGAGTTAGTGTTACCAAGAGCTACCTCAACCATTTCCTCCATTTCCTCATCGAGAAATAAGTTGTCTTCTTCTTGTTCTTCTTCATCGCATCACTAAGACCTTCAATTTCTCCATGATATACCCAAGTTTTATAATCGCTACTGAAACCATTCTTCACAATATGAAGTTCTACTTCTTCCTCCAACTGATGCAACTTATTCACACATAATTTACATGGACAAATCAACCTCCCCGCCGAACCATATCGCGGTTCAAGGCAAAGTCCATGAAAGCACCAACACCATTGACGAAAATAGATTGCATGCGTTACGCGACCCACATACATCCAATTCTTATCTCTTATGTAGACGGGCCATGCTAACCTACATAAAATGATTTATCAACGATTTAACTTCTAAAAACATGGATTCTGAATAAGCTAAGCATGATCATGACTTTACTTGAATATAGGGTTACAATTAAAAGCCAAAAGTTTAAACATATGAAAATGCATGCATGAATTCATGCATTTCAAGGTTCAAACCTAATTTGTACTATACATACATTATTCAAAAGCCATTTTCTCAAATTATATGATAGTTTGAACTATACAACTGCACTCGCTTCTCATGGTAGACTTGCTTGACCTCCATAGCCTCCCCACTAACTCTCTAAGAGGTAAGATTCAATTCCCCAATTCAACACCGGGAAAACAAACGAAGACAGAGTGTTGGTTTCTATTGATTTTATGATAAGAGTACAATTAATTTTTCTTTTAATTATATATATATATATATATATATATATATATATATATATATATATATATATATATATATCATACTCCTTTAAAAGTACGAGTTCGGAAAATCTTTTCATGGTCATTATTACCCTTGATCCTTTTATATATTACATTGTTATTCTAATTTAATTAATATGTTTGATTAAATTAATAGAACAATTTAATATTATGAAAAGAGAAATTTTACGCTTGCTATTAATCCAACTACTCATATCTATCCAACCACTCTAAGTTTGCATAATATTAAAAAGTATTAAGTTAAAAAATATTATTAAAAGAGAAATTTTAAAAGTATTGATACTATTAAAAGGATTAATTACATAATATTTATCCAATTTGTAAAATTTGAAATAAAAAATTAATTTAAAATAGAACTGCAACTTTGTTTAATAAATATTATTATTTACATTTGCTATTAATCCAACTACTCACATCTATCCAACCACTCTAAGTTTGCATAATATTAAAAAGTACTAAGTTAAAAATATTATTATAAAGATAAATTTTAAAAGTATTGACATTATTAAAAATGATTAATTATTTACCCAATTTTAAGATTTGAAATAAAAATTTTATTTCAAAATAGAACTGCAACTTCGTTTAATAAATATTATTATTTACGTTTGCTATTAATCCAACTACTCACATCTATCCAACCACTCTAAAAGGCAAGACATGAGCATGTTGAGGCACCAATCAGAGAATAGTAGAAACAAAAGATGAAAACAAATATTTTCCTTAGCATGTCAATGTTTATAGACAAGCGAAAAAAATTCGAACTAATCGACCTAATCACAAAAAAGCAAACGATTTTAAAGATTTTTTTGAAATATACCTTGATAACCAAATTTGACTTTTGTATGAATTATAATCTCAAGATTATTTACAAAGTAATTACTACGGTTGAAAGAAACGAACTTCATTAGTATCATTGTGATTTGGGCTTAGTTGTCACTTTTACTAACCTTGATTCATAATTCAAGATTCACCTTTAACTAGGAAGTGTGAATCCACGTCGACCACCTTACACATCTCAAGATCCCATGACTTCATACTAAGCTTAATGCATAGGATATAACCCTTCTATATCTTGAATTGCTTTCCTAATACCTACTGGAATCCCAACGAGGCAATAACCATACATAATTGTTACTCTCATGTTAATTGGCATAATGGAAGTAGATCTATAATCTTACATAGCGTCGATGCTATCTTTTTCTTTTCTTTTTCCTTTTTTTCTTTTTTTTCTTTTTTTTCTTTTTTTTCTTTTTTGAGGGGAAAAGTAGGACAAGTTGCCCTATTCAAAATAAATTTAAAAACCATATATATAAAGAGTTAACCAAGGATTTAGTAAACTAACTCTTCTAATCCATAACAATATTGGAAAGATTAGATACTAAACCCCAAAACATGGAATTAAAGATGTTGAAGCGGTAGAAATAGTTGGAAGTCCCGATAAAATAAGTTGGATCTTTGGAAGCTAAAAGAGTTTTAACAAGATATGTATATCGGTTTTGATAGATGGAGGGCTTAGGTACAATTCTTGATATCGGAGAGTGATTGCCCTTTGAAAGTTCAAGTTTCTGTTTTGGCTAGCAATACTTGGCAAATTGAACATAAAGGATAGATTGTTGAAGAAGAATGTTTAGATTGACCCTTTATGTGTGCTATGTGGTAGAGTAAGTGAATCTCATGAACATTTATTCCTTTGAGAGTTAACCAAGAATTATTAGGGATTTTGACGGTATTCAAAAGCAGAGATTACCTCTTAGAATTGGATGCAGATCAGAGTCATGGATTCGTTGTCAGCAATAATAACATGAGAGTTGGATCGGATAATAAGCAAGTGAAGATTTACCTGCTCGCAAAGAACTCCTAATCTTCTAACGGCTAATCTTCCATCAGACCTAGTGACAACGGCAATACCAACCTGCATAGAGACCAACTCTGTAAGCTAAATGGTTCTTAACATGCAAGTAATTAAATAAGTAAATTTCATGTTTGCACGATATCGGCATTTTATCAAACACCGCGCTGGTGGTAATAAGTAATCAAAATTTGTAATTTTAAAAGGCTAGAAAGTGAATTGCTTCTCCAAGCTACTCCAGAGGTTTAATTGTAGAAGAACTTAGTGAAGTTTTATGCAATAAAGAAAAGTTAATGCCGTCCGAATTTTTTAACTTCAGTTATTTATCTGCAAACTTAAATACTTTGCAGAATTTGGAGAATTTAAGTGCTCGGATTTTAAGTTAGGAGGCCTTAAAGTCCCAAATTGTTGAAACTATAGGCATGTAAGTGCAATTTAGCCTTTAAATATCTGTAGTTTTAGCTTTGACTCATGACTGCCCTCTAAAGAGAAGAGAAGAGGGAAGGCAAAACCGGACCCAAATGGACTCAAATCCACTACTCCACCGACCAATCAGCCGTGGACCACCTCGGCCGTCCGATCTCAAGATCCTCCACCGGTATTGGACCTCGCCTTATTCCTCATCGGTAACCCAATACTCTCAATTTTTATCATCAATTAAATTCTAGATTTTCCATCAACAACAACCACTATCCTCTCTCTCTAACTATAAGCATACAACAGTTTAGGTTTTGTTATTTTACGAGGAGAAAGCGATGACTGAGGCCGGAGGCGATGCTCGAGGAGGAGGTGGGTGGGAAGGAGGCCACCGACGCACGACGGAGGCGGCGGAGGCGATGCTCGAGGAGGAGGTGGGTGGGGCGAAAGCGCCCCCACACGACCTGAGCAGGAGGCGATACCGAGGAGGAGGTGGGTGGCGATGTCGCAGCTCGACGACGACGCAGGCGGAGGCGATGCTCGAGGAGGAGGTGGTGGGGGCGATGTCGGCACTCGACGCGACGACCGAGGCGGCGGCGTTTGGTTGAAGAGGGGATGACCGCGGCCGACTCGAGGGCGGTGAGGAGCGAAAGGGAGGAGGAGGGCGATGAGGAGCGGAGAACGAGAAAACAAGAAAGTTTTGGGGAAATTAGGTTTAGGATTTGAGAGGCTAGGGTATATTTGGGGAAATTTTGGGGAAGCGGGTTTAGTATGGAGGGAGAACGGAAAAAAAAAAAAAGTTTTATTTATAAAAAAAATAATTAAAACTCCCATACGGTGGAAACCGTTTGGGCTGAAAAACCCAAACGGTCTAAACTGTTTGGGAGATGCGTTTGGGATCTTATTATAGCCCAAACGGTGCCAACCGTTTGGGTTTTAACATCCCAAACGGTTTTCACCGTTTGGGCTATTTTCACTTGTCCAAACGGTTACGAGAACCGTTTGGACTATCCTGTTTTGTACTAGTGGGTCATTCTATCTTTAAAAAAGATGTTATATGTTTGGTATGAATGTATGAAAAGTGGAAATGGACATTCCATTCGCACTCATTCCCTCGTACCAAAAGAGGCCAAAGTCTTTTCCGCCAAGAAGGTGTATCAATCTTGTGAATTCAAGTGGATTATATGGGCAACATGTTTTCTCTTATAATAGTCTTTTCGGCCAATATTTACTTGGACAAGTAATTGTAAACTTCATTTGCAGGTTTAGAGTGGTTTTCTTGTCAGAACTAATGTGCTTAAATTTTTCCCCCCGTCCTCTCAATAGAAAAACTACATGTAGAGTAGAGATGTACTACGATCCATTAGAGAAGACTTTGACTCATGACTTGAACTTATTCTTTGTAGAACTACCAATAAAGAAAACTACAGTTATGTGGTTCCTATTTATTCTTGTGAGTTTCCCCATCCAAGATTCTTCCTGATCTGATTTTCTGGGGGAGACTTGGAAAAAGTAAGTCTTCTACCTTCCTGATTTAATTTATCATGTCTAGATTTGTATTCTAAATTAATAAGTCTTGCTCTATGCATTCTAAATTTCCTCATCATTTTTGTTCCGATCCCAGCTTCTCTCTGACTTTAATTCTTAACCAAACTCCTTTTACCTCTGGCTCTTTCCCATCTTCCGCTCACTCTAACCATCTCCGATAATGCATTCTTCTCTATCTCTTTCTTGCTCCTCACCGGATTCTTCACCTCTCCGTCGCTCTCCGACCCAACCAAGAGCCAAGAATTCTCTGCCTGCAAGCCAACCAACTACAGCTGCGGCGGGAATACATTTAAGATTTCCTACCCATTCAGGCTCCAAGACGCCCCGTTCTACTGCGGGAACCCGAACTTCGACCTGACATGCGACGACAACACCACGCTCAGCACCAATATCAATGGTACACAGTACCGTCGACTCCCTCAACTACGTCCCGGACAATCACCCTCGTCGACCTCGACCTCAGCTTCTCCGACCAGTCCTGTCCCCAGGCTCCCACCAACACCAGCTTCAACTCCAGTCTCTTCGGTTACGCTGAAAGCGATAAAATATTGACAGTCTACTACAATTGCTCGCCGACCTTGGCACCCTGGTTCACCAAACATCAAATACCAAACATCACGTGTTTCTCCAATGCGTACAATGGTTACCAGTCGTTTTATAGGTTTGAGGATGAGCCATCGCCGTCGATAATGGGCGTGCTGACATCCTGCACCTCGGCGTTTCTTGTTCCTGTAGGCGAGTCAGGCGAATAGTTATTTGAGGAGCGGGGTGAATGATTTGGGAGGGCGATGAAGCAGGGGTTCGGGTTGTTCTGGAAAGCTGGTGAAGGGTGGTGTGATAAGTGCACCAAGTCTGAAGGGGTTTGCGGGAACGATATGAAGATGGAGGATGGAGGGGTTTGCTTCTGTCCGAATTCGTTGAGCTATAATGGCACTTGTGCTCCATGAAGCTTGGAGCTGATCAGACCTCCGGTATGTTCCCTGATTCTCTCTGTTCTCTTGGCTGATTTCTTGATTCTTTTAGTTGAATGTGATGAATTTGGTATACGTGAGACAGATGGGCTAAGTCAGGTGATCTTTGACTAACCTGCACTTGTAACTCGCAATACATGTTTTACGAAATATGCTATAAAATTAGATAGTTACAAGGTTTATTGGCTGAGATGAAATTAAGTCTGCGTGTGCTATAGTTTCCTAGAGTAGAGAATTTGCGCTATGTACTTCCTAGTGTGCTCCTGGTCGTTGGTTTATCCATTTTAAACTTCTTCTTGATGATAAGCATAGAAGTCATGTTTATAGTGTTGTTTCATCGTTAATCTGTTAATTTTTGCTCTTAAGTATCCTACCATCAAGTTATATCTACACAGAACTCTGTAATGATCATTATTCAAATTGTGTTTTCTTTAGGTGTCAATCTTATTTTGTTCCGGTTGTTCTATCTTTTATGTAACTTCTGATTCGGTGTTCTTTTGTTTCAGAGAAAGGCAGTAGAGCATCAAGGAAAGGCAGTAGAGCATCAAGGACAATTATTGGAGTAGGTAATGAATCTATGTTGAAATTTAAGCTAGCTATATTTTTTTATAAATGTCTCCTGATGGTAACCTGTTCATTTAAACACTGCGTCATAGTATCCTACTTCAGATTAACAAGTGTAACTATGAAGTGCGAGTAGCTACTTGCCTGCATACTGCAAGTAAAATTCCTTAGCTTCTGCTTCATAGATTAGATTATTATTTACTTTCTTTGACTAGATGACCCGTCCTAACCTTTACTGGTAATTCATAATACATGTTTCAAGAACCTTTGCTGTGAAGTAAAATTTAGTCAATCGCTTGAGTCGCTTGAGTGGTTCCTTAACCCTACTTGGACTTACTTTGTTGTAAGCACTCCGGTGGAATAGAATATGTGCGTGTGATACTTTCTCAATGTAGAAAATCATCTCAAAGTAGAAAATCATGTATATACTTCTTGGGCTTTCTTTTGCATGTCCTAACCTGGTAGGATTTATGTTGGGCGCGCGGACCGCGGAACCGTCGAGAGAAACCACCACAAACGATAGCAAAAACACAATAAAAGAGTAAAGACACGAGATTTACGTGGTTCGGCAAGTTGCCTACGTCCACGGGGTAAGGAGGGGGATTTTCACTAATAGAAAGAGAGAATACAAATTAGGATTACAAGTTCTCACAAAGAAACCCTAAAAACAAACCTCTCAATCTCTCAAAAGATCTCCTCTCCAAAGATGCACCAAACTCTCAAAGGTCTCCCAGCGTGCTTGAAACTTTTTTCTAACAATCAGGTTAGGGGTTATTTATAGCCTCTAAACGAATTGGGTTTAAAACCAATTCCTAATTAGACCCGTTTTCGGAATCTGCCCAGATTAGTCGACTACAACTCATATTAGTCGACTAATGAACTGTAGATTAGTCGACTACAATACAGATTAGTCGACTACTCAGACCCAACGCAGAAATACACCTTTCTGTCGTCTACAGTGTAGTCGACTACAATGCCTAGTGAGTCACTACTACATTCCCCGATCGAAAACTTCTGCATACACTACGATTAGTCGACTACAATGCCTAGTAGTCGACTACTGAACCTGAAAACTGTCTTGTGCATGTTTTTGTGCATGTTCTACAATTCTCCACCTCGTACATCATTTGATTCACCTCAAATTTTGGACGAACACCAGAAGAACACCAAGAACATCTAGAGAGATCACCATCAGCCAATCCAGGCCAATCCATGCGCTACAGCGGCTGCACGCCCTCCCTCAGGGATCAAGCTCATCGTAGTTCACCTCAAATCATCTCCACCTTGCCCATTACCGCCCGAAGGGCCATGCCCTCTTAGGCGGATCAACCGTGATATGAAGCAAGTCTAAGCAATGCTTAAACTTACTACTGTGACCACCTTGGTTAACATGTCCGCGGGATTCTCATTCGTGTGCACCTTCATGAGAGAAATATCACCTCCCCTATGACATCCCGCAAAATGATACGACATCAATATGCTTGATACGCGAGCATGATGAACTGATTCTTCGCCAAGTGAATTGCACTCATTTGTCACACCACAAGTTCCGCTTTTCTGCTCAATCCCCAAATCGTCTAGAAGACCCCACAACCACAATGCTTCCTTCACTCCCTCGCCATGGCATTCAAATTGTGTTTTCTTTAGGTGTCAATCTTATTTTGTTCCGGTTGTTCTATCTTTTATGTAACTTCTGATTCGGTGTTCTTTTGTTTCAGAGAAAGGCAGTAGAGCATCAAGGAAAGGCAGTAGAGCATCAAGGACAATTATTGGAGTAGGTAATGAATCTATGTTGAAATTTAAGCTAGCTATATTTTTTTATAAATGTCTCCTGATGGTAACCTGTTCATTTAAACACTGCGTCATAGTATCCTACTTCAGATTAACAAGTGTAACTATGAAGTGCGAGAGTAGCTACTTGCCTGCATACTGCAAGTAAAATTCCTTAGCTTCTGCTTCATAGATTAGATTATTATTTACTTTCTTTGACTAGATGACCCGTCCTAACCTTTACTGGTAATTCATAATACATGTTTCAAGAACCTTTGCTGTGAAGTAAAATTTAGTCAATCGCTTGAGTCGCTTGAGTGGTTCCTTAACCCTACTTGGACTTACTTTGTTGTAAGCACTCCGGTGGAATAGAATATGTGCGTGTGATACTTTCTCAATGTAGAAAATCATCTCAAAGTAGAAAATCATGTATATACTTCTTGGGCTTTCTTTTGCATGTCCTAACCTGGTAGGATTTATGTTGGGCTCGCGGACCGCGGAACCGTCGAGAGAAACCACCACAAGCGATAGCAAAAACACAATAAAAGAGTAAAGACAGAGATTTCACGTGGTTGACAAGTTGCCTCGTCCCGGGGGTAGGAGGATTTTCACTAATAGAAAGAGAATACAAATTAGGATTACAAGTTCTCACAAAGAAACCTAAAAACAAACCTCTCAATCTCTCAAAAGATCTCCTCTCCAAAGATGCACAAACTCTCTCAAAGGTGCTCCAAAGCGTGCTTGAAACTTTTTTCTAACAATCGGGTTAGGGTTATTTATAGCCTCTAAGCGAATTGGGTTTAAAACCATTCCTAATTAGACCCGTTTTGAATCGCCTGATTATGCGACTACAACTCATATTAGTCGACTAATGAGCTGTGATTAGTCGACTACAATACAGATTAGTCGACTACCGGACCAACGCAATACACCTGCGTCTACGGTGTAGTCGACTCAATGCCTAGTAGTCGACTACTCGTTCCGATCAAAACTTGCTTTCATGCGCTACGGTGTGATAGAGCTACAATGCCTAGTAATCGACTCTTGAACTGGCTTGTCGTGCATGTTTTTGTGCATGTTCTACAATTCTCCACCTCGTACATCATTTGATTCACCTCAAATTTTGGACGAACACCAAGAACACCAAGAACATCTAGAGATCACCATCGGCCAATCCAGGGCCAATCCGGTACGCCACTACACCGGTGCTACATACCCTCCACGGGATCAAGCTCATCGTAGTTCACCTCAAATCATCTCCACCTTGCCCATTACCGAAGAGCCTGCCCTCTTAGGCGGATCAACAGTGATATGAAGCAAGTCTAAGCAATGCTTAAACTTACTACACAGTGACCACCTTGGTTAACATGTCGCGGGATTCTCATTCGTGTGCACCTTCATGAGAGAAATATCACCTCCTCTATGACATCCCGCACAAAATGATACGACATCAATATGCTTGAGTACGAGCATGATGAACTGATTCGCCAAGTGAATTGCACTCATTTGTCACACCACAAGTTCCGTTTTCTGCTCAATCCCCAAATCGTCTAGAAGACCCCACAACCACAATGCTTCCTTCACTCCTCGCCATGGCCATGTACTCGACCTCTGTAGTAGAAAGTGCCTTGTAGCACTGCAACATCGATCGCCAACTAAGGAGCTCCATGTATCTTAAATACATAACCGGTAGTAGATCGCCGATCTATCTAGATCGCCGCGCATAATCGAGTCCACAAACCCGTCAATCGACATGTTTCTCCACCAAAACACGGACCTTATATCGGTACCCTTTAAGTACACGAGGACCCACTTCACTTTGCTTCCCGGTCGCCTTTCCGGATTCGCCATGAATCTCGCGACCACACTAACCGCTTTGAAATATCGGGCGTACACACCATTGCATACATTAAACGCCAGCGCACTAGCATAGGAACACGCTCCATGTAGCCTTCTCTTCAGCCAGTGGGAGATTGATTACCGAGAAAGCCTAAAGTGTGGAGCCAATGGAGTCACCACCGACTTAGCACTTTGCATCCCGAACCTGCGATCACCGGCTCTATGTAGCCCGCCGACTCAAGAACAATGCGTCGATTAGCCCGGCTCTCTAATCTCCATACCCGATATTTTCCTAGCGACCCATGTCCTTCATCTCGAACTCTTCACCAAGTTGAGATTTCAACCTATCTATCTCCACCTGCTCTTAGAAGCAATAAGCATGTCATCCACATACAAAAGAAGATAGATAAAATTACCTCCATGAAGCCGAGATGTAAACACAACAATCATGATAAACCGGAAAACCCATGCCGGCATGAAGGAGTCAAATCGCTTGTACCCTTTAGGAGATTGCTTTAATCCATCACGGTGACTTCCTCAAATGACACACATGATTCTCTTTTTCCTCAACCTTGTAGCCCTCGGGTTGATGCATGTAGATCTCTTCATCCAAGTCTCCGTGCAAGAGGTTTTTTAACATCGAGTTGATCCGACTCAAAATCACCATGAGCAACAATACTCAATAGCACCGAATAGAAGTGTGTTTCACCACCGGAGAAAATATCTCATTGTAATCCACACCCTCTTTCTGCAAAACCCTTAGCCACTAGCCTCGCCTTGTATCTTACACCACCGAAGCTCAAAGATCTTCCTTTCTTTTATACACCCACTTATAACCAATAGCTTTTCTTCCTACGGGCAATGGGACCACCTCCATGTATGATTCTTCGAAGAGATTCCATCTCTTCCTCCATCGCAGACCAACCAACTCTCACTATCCTTGTCGAATAGCTTCCTTGAAGGAGACCGGCTCGTCCTCCTCCACAGAGTGCGTATTCAACCATATTAGCCCGCCCATAGTGCTTGAGGGGTTGATCACCCCGGCTTGATGCACGCTTGTATGCTCGCTTTGGCCTAGTGGAAGCCAAATTATCCTCAGTTCTGCTTTGTTGTTGTAGTGCTGTGTATTTTCTGTGAACCTCCTCCCGCCAAGCTCATCATCTACGACTTCCCACTTGAGCGCGATTAGAACCTAGTTGGTCTTTAGGTTCTATTTCAATAACACGAGACTTAGAGGTCTCACCGGTCATAACACCATCATCCTTGGACCCCTAGCAATCATGGATTTCTCATCAAAGGTAACATCCTGTGACCACGAACTTTGAATCTTCCGTACACCAAAGGCGATAGCCTTTCAGCCTGCATATCCCAAGAATATTGCCTTCTTGGCCCTCGCGTTAAGCTTTCCCTCGTTGGCGTGATAGTAGGCGGTACATCAGAAATTCGAGCCTATCATAATGCATGCTCTCGACCACACCCATAGGGTGTATCACCATCAATGTCGAATGTGGTGAGCGGTTCACAATGTAACAAGGTAGCCACCGCCGCCCACCATTCGTTGCCCAATCCGCATAAGATCGCATACTCACGCTTTCTCCGGTGTTGGTTCGATCTCTCGCGACCCCATTCTGCGTGGTGTAGACTGTTGTCGGTGTCGAACAATTCCCTCGATCCGCGAACTCCTTGAAAGCACCATCCGTATACTGCGTAAGTTATCGGATCTCGGCGTCTTCAATTTCTTTCTGTCTGTTTCTCAACCATTGTTCTCCACTTCTTGAATGTCTCGAACACCTCATTCTTGTGCTTGAAAGTAAATCCAAGCATACCTAGAATAATCATCTATAAGCGAGACATAATACACGGAACCACCTTTGGAAGTTGTGCAGCCGGACCCCAAACATCCGTGTGCACATAATCTAGTATCCCTCTGCTCTTAGACTTGCTTCGAAACTTGACCACAGTGACTTTCCATACACACAATCCTCGCAAAATCCATGCTAGGTTCCTTGATTCTTGGCAGACCCTCTTATAACCAATAGCTTTTCTTCCTACTCTGCAATGGGACCACTCCCATGTATGATTCTTCCGAAGAGATTCCATCTCCTTCCATCGCACCCAACCAACTCTCACTATCCTTGTCCCGAATAGCTTCCTTGAAGGAGACCGGCCGTCCTCCTCCACCGAGAGGCGATTCAACCATATTCCGCCCATAGTGCTTCAGGGGTTGACGCCCCCTTCAAGCATCTGCCATGCTCGCTTTGGCCTAGTGGAAGCCAAATTATCCTCGAAGGCCTTGTTGTAGTGCCTGTATTTTCCTCGTGAACCTCCTCCCGCCAAGCTCATCATCTACCCGACTTCCCACTTGAGCCATTAGAACCTAGTTGGTCTTTAGGTTCTATTTCAATAACTCGAGACTTAGAGGTCTCACCCGCCATAACACCATCATCCTTGGACCCCTAGCAATCATGGATTTCTCATCAAAGGTAACATCCTGCTGACCACGAACTTTGAATCTTCCAGACACCAAAGGCGATAGCCTTTCTTGCATATCCAAGAATATTGCCTTCTTCGCTCCTCGCTTTCGCCGACGGATAGTAGGCGGTACATCCAAAAATTTCGAGCCTATCATAATCTGCGATGTTCTCGACCACACCCTATAGGTGTATCACCATCCAATGTCGAATGGTGAACGGTTCACAATGTAACAAGTCAGTAGCCACCGCCGCTTCACCATTCGCCCAATCCGCATAAGATCGCATACTCACCGCTTTCTCCGCGAGTGTTCGTCGATCTCCGCGACCCCATTCTGCGTGGTGTAGACTCGACCGCTCAGTGTGAACAATTCCTCCTCGATCACGTGAACTCCTTGAAAGCACCATCTCAGATACTCGTATCGTTATCGGATCTCGGCGTCTTCAATTTCTTTCCGTCTCCGTTCTCAACCATTGTTCTCCACTTCTTGAATGTCTCAACACCTCATTCTTGTGCTTCGTAGTAAATCCAAGCATACCTAGAATAATCATCTATAAACGAGACATAATACCGGAACCACCTTTGGAAGTTGTCCGAGCGGACCCCAAACATCCGTGTGCACATAATCTAGTATCCCTCTCGCTCTTAGACTTGCTGTCGAAACTTGACCGCGGTGACTTTCCATACACACAATCCTCGCAAAAATCCATGCTAGGTTCCTTCGATTCTTCAGCCAGACCCTCTTTACCAAGCGTAACTAGACTTTCTCGACATATGCCTGCCGCCTATGCCATAACCGTGTGCTCACATGGGTCTCCACCACTTCCTTCCAACCACGATCTCTGTCACCGCTGCACTGAGAGAGTATAGATTACCGTTTAACACCCTTCATCACTACTAAGGAACCACGAACAACCTTCTTCACCTTTTCGTCACAACTCGCAACCACCGGAGTCCAAAGCACCAACCGAGATAAGATTCTTCCGCAAGTCGGAACATGCCTCACATCCGCAAGGTTGAACCACTCCATCATGCATCTTGATTTTGATATTACCTAGCCCCACTGCTTTACAAGCATGGTTATTCCCCATCAATACAGTTCCCCATCAATGCCTCTATGTAGTAAACCACTTCCTATTTGGACACATATGGTAAGAGCAACCGAATCAAGTATCCACTTCCGGAGATCTCCTCGCCACCCGTGGACGACATAGCATTCCTTATCGCTCCCTTCCTCTCAAACGTAGCTCGCTTCTTCCTTGCCCTCTCTCCTCTCGGCCTTGTTGTTGTTCTTCTTTCCACCTACTCTCTTATTTGGACAAATGACTTTGAAATGCCCGGCTTCACCGCGACTTGAAACATCCTTTTCCGCAAGAGGTCTTGATTTAGATCTAGACTTTCCTCCCTTGCCTTTTCCTCGCTCATTGGTCCTTCCTCTTGCAAACAATCCTGCGCTTGTTCCTTGTTACCGCCGGTGGCCATGTCACTAGTTGCAATCTTAGAAGATCGTCGCTAGAAGTGCGTTCTAGTCTCATCCATCTTCAAATTTTCTCCCACAAGCCTCGGTGTTTGTACCGGGTTCTCATAAGACTTCGTGAGAGAGCAGTAGTAAGCGCTGATCCTCGTCTTCTACTTTAACATCTATGTCTTTCAAATCTGATATGATCCTATCAAACTTGTTGATGTGTTCAGGATTGATGAGCCCTCCTCCATCTTGCAAGTATACAATTTGGATTTTAAGTAGATCCGGTTAGTTAGACTCTTCGTCATGAAGGTACCTCTAACTTCTTCCACCCATAGCGTTCCTCCATCTACCAAGAAAGCTACATCCCTCTCGAGGCATAGGATAATCGGCCTTGTGCTTCGGGATCCACTCCTCCCAATCCTCATCGGACATATCCTTGTTCTTCTTCTCCTTTCCATCCAAAGTCTTGTGCAATTTTTGCGAAATTAGAAAGTTTTTCATCTGCATCCTCCAATAAGAAAAATCGTTCTTCCCATTGAACTTTTCAATCTCGAATTTTCCCACTTTGGTGATTTCGGTTGGCCGCCATCCTCTGTTTGTCTTGAATCCGCTTCTCTCGAGGAATCACGAACACCCCTCAAATTAGAAATTACACCACTTCAATCGAACAATAGCTCGATACCAATTGTTGGCGGACCATGAACCGTCGAGAGAAACCACCACAAGCGATAGCAAAACACAATAAAAGAGTAAAACCACGAGATTTCGTGGTTGACAAGTTGCTACGTCCACGGGGTAAGGAGGATTTTCACTAATAGAAAGAGAGAATACAAATTAGGATTACAAGTTCTCACAAAGAAACCCTAAAACAAACATCTCAATCTCTCAAAAGATCTCCTCTCCAAAGATGCACCAAACTCTCTCAAAGGCTCCAGCGTGCTTGAAACTTTTTTAACTCGGGTTAGGGGTTATTTATAGCCTCTAAGCGAATGGGTTTAAAACCAATTCTAATTAGACCGTTTTGAATGCGCTTGATTAGTCGACTACAACTCATATTAGTCGACTAATGAGCTATGGATTAGTCGACTACTGATTAGTCGACTACCGGATAACGCGAAATACACCTTTACGTGGTCACGGTGTAGTCGACTACAATGCCTAGTAATCGACTACTCTGTTCCCGATCAAAACTTGCTTTACATGCGCTACAATGTAGAGTCGACTACAATGCCTAGTAGTCGACTCATTTGGCCATGCTTGTGCATGTTTTGTGCATGTTCTACAATTTAGAACCCACGGAATGTAGAGGAAATATTCACGATTGATTGTAGGAACATCTCCACATGAACTAACTTTTGTTTTTCTTGGTGGTGGTGGTGGTGGTCATTTGGGGGTAGGGGTATCACAATTCAAAATATGGCTACTTCATTATCTAGTGAATCGACATCGATTTTTCTTTATGATTCTGATTCAATCCGTCATTTAATTTTTGGTGACTTTCCAACTAATAGACATTATGTTTCGTTGTTGTGCATGAGAGGACCATGTATTCTTTTGTGGGGTTTTTATGTTAGATTTGACTCCAGTCTGTGTAGAGTTTACAATTTCTACTATTGAAAGGAATTGATGCATCACTTACTGACTGACTATGTTGCATGGGTACGGATAGGAATATGTGTATGGGTATGGAATAGGGCTTAGAATTGAGAAGCATCCAATTGTAGACCCACGAGAAGGGATTCTTACTCTAATGCATGGATACTTGACTCGTCTTGCACGAGAAGAAATATGCGTACAGGTTGTTCGGGAGCATGGTGACTGGAGATGCTGCGATCAGAACAATAGAGAAATAGGTGGAGGATACTCAAGGTTGTTCGAGCAAAAGGATCGTGATATGCGCCCGAGCATATGAGTGAAAGGGTTCTTTGGATACTACATTGAAGAAAGTTACTTAAGGAGTCAAGGAGTGAAAATTTCAATTGCGAACTTTTGAGCAATGAGAAAGCATCACCGTTAGTTTCTCCAAATCATTTAACAAGACAATAGACATACCGATAACGTGGGACTCGACATAAAGGCCCGTGATCAATAAGGCATATAGAGATTCATAGTCTTATCGCAAATGGAGGTGTTGCACTACATTGTCCAGATAATAGCCAGTTTGCGCCTAATGTTTTGTAGTTTTATTCCTTATTATATCAAAATTAACATTGAAATATGATCCGTAGGAGTCTTATTGATGGTATGCATTTAAGAAAGGGTCAAGATAAGCACTAAAATGACATTTCCTCTTAAATTTATCCGCTAGCAATTTTTCTAAGTTTATGTTGTTGGGATTCATTTAGGGACAAATCTTGTGATTGTTGTTCTAAGCTTTAAAACAAATTTTCTAAATATTAGGAACTTATTCATCACAACCGTTTTCCGTGTTCCGCCTAGGGCAAGCTTCCTCTTGGTATGTCTAACAAGATTGGCTCTCTATTTGCACAAGAATAGAAAGGTTTCCAACAATAAACATATTGAAGTATTTCTAGAGGAATACTGAGCTTTGGCCCCTAAAAGATATTCATATTCAAACGTGAAAAAATAACCAAATCTTTTCAAGAAAACTCGGACAAGGTGGTTTTGGCAACCTGTTTAAGGGCACTCGGCAATGGTCATTTAGTGGCAAGAAGATATTAAAAGATACTCAAAGTGACGGAAAGAATTTATCAATGAAGTTGCAAGCATT
This sequence comes from Asparagus setaceus, assembly GCA_012295165.1. Taxonomy (NCBI): domain Eukaryota; kingdom Viridiplantae; phylum Streptophyta; class Magnoliopsida; order Asparagales; family Asparagaceae; genus Asparagus; species Asparagus setaceus. Next base: position 44,297 of record WHSE01000160.1, read on the forward strand.
TGTAGGACTTCTCATGTCAATGTTGTTAGCCTTTTGGGCTTTTGCTGTGAGGGATCAAAAAGAGCACTCATCTATGATTTCATGTGCAATGGTTCACTTGAGAAATTGCTCTATTCAGAAACCGAAAACAACTCGAGGGAAAAGTTAAACCGGATAGCGATTGGCATTGCTAGAGGGCTAGAGTATCCGCGATCGTGGATGCAATACACGATAGTACATTTTGACATCAAGCCACATAATATATTACTTGATCAAGATTTTTGTCCCAAGATTTCGATTTTGGGCTTGCAAAATTATGCCAAGAAAAGGAAGATAATTTCCATCGCAGTGCTAGAGGAACAATTGGATATATTGCCGTAAGTTTTCTCAAGAAATTTTGGAGTAGTGTATAAGTCGATGTTTACGCTACGAATGATGGTGCTAGAAATTGCGGAGGGAAAAAGATGCCAAATGCAAGTGACAATAGTAGTGAAGAATATTTTCCTCAATCGATATATGAACATTTAAATAAGCATGGCAACCTCGTTAGCTTACTTACGGAGGATCACAAAGCTAAGAAACTATAAGAAAATGACATTGGTTGGGTTATGGTGCATTCAAACAATGCCCCAAAATCGACTCCAATTAGCAGAGTTATAGAGATGTTGGAAGGCAAGTTAATGACTTGCAAGTTCCACCACGCCATATCTATCTTCATCCCCATTTGGATCACTTATCGCTACTTCATCGATTCAGAAATTTGTTCTGATGATTGCAGTTCTATAATTCATTCATCACAAGTACTTTAGAGGGAAAAAATAAACACTTGCAATACTTAAGTAATGCATGAGATGTATGTTAATTGGTTTGAACTCATTGAAGCATAAGTTCTGGAAAAAAGCAGGTGCTCTATGAAATGTAAATGTTGTTGGCAGTGGGAGAATCTACTGTAGGAACAATACATTTTCATATTTTTCTAGTTAGTGTAGCTAGTTGTATCATCTGTACTTGAAGCTTGTACATTTACATAACTTGTTGCAAATGCAACTACACTAGTAAGATCCAGAAGCTATGGATCAAAATGCCACTTTGTATCTTCCATGTTCAAGATTCTTCTTCTTCTTCAAAATAATTAGAGCTAAAGGGACGAACGTTTTAAAAGAGTAAGATTGATTTTCTCCACAAATACCACTTTTCCCCCAAATTTGATTCAATTAGAAATAGAGAGATTAGCGTTACAACTGTTTGTAGTACTGCATCTTTTATGGACAAGTGGAAGCAGATCCTGTGCGTAGTTTGTACTTCTTATAAACATGCACAACATAAAATTAGTTTTCAGTACGATGCAATCACCTATGTGTTGTGGACCCAATGGGCGAAGTTCTTGAAAAAGAATTTATCCCTATTAACATATATTTTAGGTTAATTTTTTAAAAGACTGTTTTTGAAAATTTATTAGCAAAACCAACCATTTTTTTACTTTAATTAGCAAAAGTGACCACTTTTGTTAATGTCATCACGACTGGCCAGATTTTGCAAAATAGAAACTTAGAAAAACATAATTAGTGGTCAGTAATTAAGGGTTAATTTGATTAATAGTCTCGAATTTTGTTCTTACACTTTGATATCCTCAAAGTTTTTTCTTTCCGTGACTCTTTGATACTCCAAAGGTTAAATTTTTGGACTTTGATATCCCAAAGATTATTTTGACACTTTAATACCCCAAAGTTTGGGGTGTCAAAATTAAAAAATATATAAACGTCCATTTCAGGTTAATTTTGCATATTCTCCTTGATATTTGAATGATGCATGTTTAAATTGATTGGATTTTAGCTTTTGTGTTACTTGTGTGAATTTTATTTATTATAGCATTTTATTATAATTCATCTTATATATTA
>WHSE01000161.1:0-46173 GCA_012295165.1 Asparagus setaceus
CTCTAAAATTTCAATCAATAAAATATGTATTTATTCAATTGGATGAGAAATATAGTAATTATTAGGACCCCTCTCATTTTATTCTTCCTCCTATCTTTCCCTTTTCACGAACTCTCTCTCTCTCTCCTCCTTCTTCCCGCGTCGACTTCGGCCTCTGCGTACTCTTTCTTACTCAGGCGCTCCCTCCTCCTAAACTTACAAACACAAACACTACCAAATCAACCAAAAAATGTTCCTTTCTTTGTTATCTAAGATTTTACAAAAAAGCGATACCTTTGACTAGCAATACCATAGAATGAGTTGTGCGGTTGTCGTATAAAGCCATCCCCAAAAAATACAGAATGAGTTGTGCGTATATAAAGCCATCCCCAAAAAAATAAAAAATGCCTAAACCCAACACGTAAACCATGCTTTATGCAAACTGATTAGGAGGATGTTCTTTGCTATGGTTTTTCATAAATATTTTGAGTGTTTTTAATAACATATTTGTTTACCTACAGGATAATATCATCTCAATTCCATATTTGTACTCAAGATTTATTTTATACTTATAAGTACATATGAGCGGTCAGGATAGCTAAAGAAAATAGGGTATATTTTCATGAAAATTCAGATAGTAAGAGACCAACTACAATCATCATAATTGAAACATAAAAGTTATTGATGTTAGCTACTAACCCTATACTCATAACTATGGAATAAATCTTGAGTACAAAATTAGAATTGAGATGGTATTATCCTATAGGTAAACAAATATGTTATCGAAAACACCCAAGCCTTCTGAAAAAGCCATAGGAAAGAACACCTCAAATTATCTCAAAAAAGTATTCCTATATAATATTTGACAACCTCTACATTCAAAAAACTTGTTCTAAGCATCCAAATACTTCTGTTGATGTATATAATCACAGTCACTAACCTCGAGCGAGTTTAGTTTTTAAGAGCGAGTCGCTTTCTCTCAAAGCCCGGTGACGACTCCGACCAGGGTTCGCAACAAAGGAAGGACCTGCGGAAGAGGCGGAGTTGGGATCTCCGGTGGTTCCTCCGACGGTCAAGTTAGCGAAGTGGGAGATAGTTTAATGGAGCAGGAATTCACACTGAGAAGATTGCTTACCCCGTTAGTTGTTCACGTGTTCTCTCTTATAGGTAGGGTTAAGGGGGTATTTCCGTCTTTTCATTAGCTTGGGAACCACCGGTGAGTCAGCCCTCTTCCCTCCACGTGTGAGCCGAGGATTGGCTGGACATCTCTCCGCCTGCTAGATTGGCTGGCCTTCAGTGTCAAAGCGGGGGTAGTCGAGGTTGGTGTGGTCTATTAGCCATTAATGGGATGGGATTGGCGGCTGTGGTGCATGGGTCAGAGGTGTCTTAAATCTTGTGAGAGATGGGAATTAAAGGTCGGTGCATTTAATGTGATGTTGATGGGCTCGAGTCTTTGTGTGGCCGTCGTTTGAGTGGAGAGAATCCGCGAGGGTGAGAGAAGGGGAGCCGTGGGCTGGATGGCGACTCATGCGGACTTCTTAGAGTCAGGATGATTCGGCGGGGCGGCGATTAGGGCGCCTTATCGTCGCTCTAGAGGACGAGTGGCCAGAAGGGTAGGCCGGTTCGTTCCACATTGTTTGGAGGGTCGACAACTTGTAGGAAGGGATCGCGTGGTGGCCGTCCGGAGGGGCGGCCGCCATGCTCCGTCGTCGAAGAAATTGTCGATGGGCGACTTGCACCGCCTTCAGCGTCGGTCATGGCGATAGTCGCTGATGGGCCGGGGCTGAGTCGGTACATGCGAGGCGGTCGGTGGGTTGGCGTGGGGTCCTTGTCGGTCCTCATTGGTAAGCAAGCGTTAAGTCGGATCGGCCTTCGGCTTTTCTCTTTAATCAGCGATTAGTGGTTATGACCATAACAGTTGGCCCTTTCGCTTGGAGTCGGTTGAAGCGAGTCCAAGTGAAATGATAGCGTTATACGGGGAGTTCGAGGGGTTGAATCGTTACATCGATGGGGCGTGGGCGTCGGTGGCGATTTCTTGGCCATGGCGCTTGCGTAGAGGTGGGAGCCCTCTGGGCTCTTCGCCTCGGCGGTGCCGCGGGAGTGGGGTTTTAATCCTCTCCTTGATCGCGAAAGGGGCTGTCGATGGAGTACCCATATAAATAGGGAGAGGTGGTAGGAAGGCATTAAGCTTCTCTTTCGTTCACGAACTTGGCGATTTTCCGTGGTGGTGAAGGTCGGCATGGATTCCGATCGTCATAAGCAACTTCGATGAGTTGGCCGAGGTTACCAGCGCAAATGAGGTCTTTCGCTCAGGTTCGACATACCGGTACAAGTTGGAGGCTCCGTCATCTCCGTCTCCCACCCGCGGCGGCGAGGGCTCCACGTATCTCAAACACTTGGAATGCGGCCTCCGGTTGCCATTGCACCCTTTTGAAAGTGTTTGATGAGTTAGGTGTCTCCCAATGCAAATGGCGCCAAACTCGATAGCCATATTAGTCGGCTTCACCGTTATCTGGTTGGCTCTCGATTCGGTAGGCGATAGGCGTCTTCCACACTTGGTGTCCGCAGTCGAAAGACGCCTCACTATTATCTCCAGATGTCGGGAGAGTTCAAGGTTATCCTTGATCTGCCCAAGTCGATCAAAGGGTGGAAAGACAGGTTCGTCTGGGTCACTGGGGACGACTCGAACTTAGGGTGTGCGTCCTGGCCAGAGATTAGGAGAGAAACCCTAGAGCCTACATCCTTGTCGGCCGAGCACCGGCGCGAGTTGGAGCAGATCGTTAACTACACGGGGGCGCGCACGATGGACGCCTTGCTCGAGTCGGTTTTGCGGCTTCATGGGATTTCGTCCACTCCTCCAGCCCCTTCCGATGGCGAGGAGCTGCCATGACTTTCGGGGGCGTCGGGAAGAGAAAGGCGGTGAACCCGCCGGATAGAGCTCCGGAGGAACCCGAAGGGCGGTTAGCTCGGCAATAAGCGAGCTGAAGCTTGGCCGAATCCACAGAGAGTCGCTCCAGCCGGAGGAGTGAAAGGCCGGCGATGGGACGGCTATGCGGGGACGATGCGTATATCGAAAGTGTCGCCTAGGGTGGCTCGGTTTCGGAGGACCGGCAAAACAACCATGGTCGAGGTGCTAGGCGAGGCGGGAGGAGGCCGGAGCATCGATAGGAGAGGTGCTAGAGTGAGCCGGGAGGCGGGAGCCGACCATCCGAAGAGGCGGAGGGAGGTCGGCCCCGTCAATTTGGCCTCGAGATCTATGGGGGAGGCTCCCTGGGGAATGGTATTCATCGGGAAGCGGCGATGGAGCCGGGATGCGGGGTCGACCATCGGGGATAGCTCATCACGCAAGCAGAAGAACAGGCCGGTGTCGAGGCCGGGTTTGCTCCGTGGGGTAGCCCTCCCTATCAGCGGTTGAGGTGAGGATTGGAACAAAGCGTGAGGCGATGATGGGGCTCTCTCCGGCGTTATGATGGGGAGCGGATGTGGAGCATCGGCATGGCCTATAGTACTGGATGCTTTCTTCGTCGGTGTTAAGGTCGAGCTATGTACAAGGAAAGCTGGCGGATTCGGCTTGCGGATCGGGAGATTTTGGCGGCGATTCCGTCTCGGCACGCATCATCTGCTGAGTTATTTGACGAGGGGATTTGGTGGAGGACAAAATTGTTGATGGTACTGCGTCGGGGCCATCAAGCCTATGAAAGGCTTGAGAGAAGCATCGGCCCAGCCAGGCCTTCCTAGGGATCTAGACCCAGAACTATCAAGGAGCTTTCAATTAAACAGGCAGAGCTTGATGATTGGCGGCGTGAGATGGAGGTTAGGACCAAGCCATCGCAGAACTCAAAGCGTCCGGGGAGAATGTTGAGTGATAGCAGATCTCCGACGACGCCTTAGGGCGAGGGGAGGCGGCAAAGTCGTCCGGCGTTTATAGAAGCCTTACACAGCGGCCTTGAGTCGCGCATGGCGCAGAGCCAACCGCCAAGGCTTCGGTTAAGCGGAGAATTGATCGCCCGTGAGCAGCGGCAAGGTGTGTACGTGAGAATCCAAAAGCGTGGCGGAGAAAGGCGAAACATGGGTCGTTCGATTATCGGTCATCACGAAGAACAAAACCGGGCGTATCATCCGAAGAATACCGACAAAGCACGATGGGGTCGAAGTTTTGCTGCGGCTTTGTAAGCGGGTTGTGACTTCATAGTTAAACAACTCCGAACATCGGGGTCGAGGCCGGCCGATATCCTCAGTAATAGCCGCCAGCGAACAGATCTTCTCGAGATTTGAAGCGGGTGTAGGGAGATAAACAGAAGCGGTTCACGCCGAGGGAGAGAGCGGATCATCAAGGTGGCTCGCAAGCGGCGCCGATCCGTCAGATTAGGTTTTAAGCACTTGTTTGTAATGTTCGGCTGTATTTTGTACTTGTCAATGAATGAATGCAATGAGAGTTTGTTTCGTAGTTGTGTTTTGTGCTTTCTATGGTGAGATTATTTGGTGAATTGATTGCTTGCAATCTGGTCACGTTAGCGTCTTGAATGGCGGGAAGGTCTTCCATTGGTGGCTGCCCAGGACGGCCTCGTTAGTTGAGTGGACCTTTGGGTCACTTGTTCTTGTTGGTTCATTGGGCGGTGGCGGAGTCGATCCGCCCGGACAAGGGCTTAGTTTTTGGCAAGCAGGGCTACTGTAGGTGATAAGCCTTGGCGTGACGGTACTTTAGCCATCGGTAGCTAATTTCGGCGAAGAGCGTGGGCCATAAAGGCGGGCATTTCAATTTTCAAGTGGCGGTTCGGCGTTTGAGCATCAATCTCAACCGTTGGGTTGAGCGCCGCCCGAGGAGACGGACGCGTGGGCATTCGGGTGCCTATATACCCTTACTCCATTTGGGGATTTCTTTTGCACTTTCTAAAGACCTATCCTCTTCTTCTTTTTCAAAAACGAGTCTTACGCCATGGTGCTTCTACTCCAGCTCCTGTTGATAGGATTGCCAGCTCAAATCTTGCAATGAAGCCGAAGAAGGGACTGGAAGGATCCATGAACGGTACGATCTTCTGTAGGGTTCTGGTTTCTCTTCGAGAAAGACAAGCGCCATTATCGATCATGGCGCGGATAAATATTGTACATGGCGCATTTGGACAATGGATTGCGCCTCCCTCTGCCGGCGTTCGTGAAGAGGCTATGCGAACGGCTCGGGGTGTCTCCGATGCAGTTTGCCCCTAACGCCATCGCTACGATAATGGCGTTCTTGGTGATCTGTCATCGTGTTAAGGTGGTGCCGACTCTCCAACTCTTGGCAACCTGCGTCGGTGAGGGAAACAAAGAAGGGCGCCCATTTCTTCTTGGTATGTGGGTGGTCGGTTTATGCGACATTCCAGTTCGAATAAGGACTGGAAGAACAAATTCGTCAGGGTTTTCGGCGTGCCGAATTGGCTTACCGTTCACGGTGAGGAGTCAACAAAGGCGGCTGAAGAACCTTCCTCTTTACTGGAGACGAGAGGCGACACAGACAAGTTCCATACTATTCGAAGTCATGGAGGGGCCACAACTTGTTCGACAACGCGCCGTTGAGGGCGGGAGCTGGATTTCGTTCGACCCGAGAACGGGCGGCGAGGAAAAGGGAGAAAGAGTTGCTAGAGGTGGCTCCCGGCGGGTTGAAGATCGAAGTGGGGTTCTAGCTTGACCGAGGTGTGAAGCGCTCCCTGAAGAAGTCGAGGGAGGAGGGCATCCGGTCTTGGAGGCCAGAGTGGAGAGAGTTTGAAATGGCGGCTAAATTGCAGGTGAAGAGGGCTTTCCCTCCGTCAGGGAACCGACCGATAGAAGAAGAAGAAAGAAGCCGGTGGGGCCGACCAGGGAGGGTGTCGAGAGGAGTGGTCTCCGAGCGGGCGAGGGAAGTCAACTGGGGAACTCCCGACCGTTGGGGAAGAGTCGTCCCTGCAAGTCCTCCCCTCGGCCACCTGCGAGGTTCGCGTCGGAGGAGTCCAGTCCAGCCGGCTCCTGCTTGGCCTTGAGGGGTGCTCTGGCCCGAGGGGCTCCTGCCGACCAAATGATGGAGACGCCCTCTGAGGAGCCTACTCAGAGGTCAGGGAAGGAGGCAGCTGCTTCAGAAGAATGCGACTCGGTCCGGACCTGTGAGCACTCAGGACTTGGGCATGAGCTTCCTTCCGCCATCAGATTTAGAGGTGGGGTGGCAGGGTGGAGAAGCTGGATCCCGCTCATTGGCACCTGTGGGAGGAATTTTCGACAGGGGGCCTTCCCGGCAGTGAATTCATCCTGAGCATTCCCTCCTTAGAGAGGCACGGTGCTTCTCTCGGGTGGGGACAGTTTCGTCGCCGGGCAGTTCACTCTCCCCCACGACAAGGATCTCCGGAGGGCCCTCGGCCGGCCTCAGGGCCCTCTTGAGTTACCACTCGAGGGGCTTGGTAGGGAGGAGGCACGAAAACGAATGGTGAACTTGGGCGGAAGAGGGTCGTCCAAAAGCGATGTCGGCCAGAGCTCGGTGCCGATCATGATCCTCGATCGGCTTCCGCGGGACATTCTGCTTAGGAAGGTCGGATCACCCTTCCCACGTAGGTCAACCGCCATGCCAATCAACCGTCAACGTCCGGTTCATGGTGATGGACATCAGAATCGGCGCATAATGTCATCTTGGTACGTCTCTCCACCTCTTGCGAGCCATCCCGTCCACCTACCATGGATGATCAAATTCCCGAGCACGAAGTCCGGGACGATCAGCGACGAGAAGGAAGCCGAAACTGCTCGCCCTCACCACAAAGGGGAAAGTGCAATGCCCATTGAGAGCGGCTCGCCAACTTCGAAGAAGGGCCAGTGCGAAGCGACTCGATCGAAGACCTCCATGAGATCCCCATCGACCACAAAGAAGGGCAGCTGAGGATAGGGTCCAACCTCGGAACCATTACAGTCGCGATAATTGCTTTTCTTTTAGCTAATCTTGATGTGTTTTCTTGGAGTCGAAGACATGCGGGCATTTCGCTGGCGTCATTGCCATGAGCTCTGTCGCCGAACCGTCAAGCGGTTCGGCAGAAGCACAGGACGGCGGCAAAAGGCGGCGGCGAAGAGGTCGGCGGCTCACGAGCCGACTTCATTCGGAGGTCCAATACCGAGTGGTTGTCCAACGTCGTCCTAGTGAAGAAGTCTAGCGGCAAGTGGAGGGCGTCGCGTCGACTTCACCGACCTCAACAAAGCATGCCCCAAGGGCGGCTACCCCTCCCGCGCATTGATCGGTTGGTGGGCGAAAGTCGCGGGGCATCGGTTGCTAAGTTTCTTGGATGCTTTTTCGGGTTACAACCAGATCGCATGGCGAGAGCATGATCCGGAGAAGGCGTCCTTCATCACGGCGAGGCACCTTTTGCTACAAAGTGATGCCCTTTGGTCTCAAGAATCTGGCTGACCTACGAGGTGGTCAACAAGATCTTCAAGCCCGGCTCGGCGCGCAATGTAAACCTCGTGGGCGACATCTTGGTGAAGTGGTGGCGGCCGCCCATATCCCACACGGAGGAGCCTTCCGCCACCGCCGGCATTACCGCATGAAGCTCAACCCGACCAAATGTGCTTTTGGAGTCGGTCGGGAAAATTCTGGGATTTATGATCACCCGAGAGGGATTGAGATCAACGGAGAAGATAGAAGCCATCGAGCGACTTCGAGCAGCGCACCATGAAGGACATTGAAGCTCAATGGGAAGATAGCGTAGCAGAGCTACGTCAAAGTCGGCGGAGAAAGCCTCCCTTTCTTCAAAGTTCTCGGAGGGGCCAAAGATCCCAAGAAGAAGTTGGAGTGGACGAAGAATCTTTGCGCCGCCTTGGAGAACTCAAAGCATATCGAGCACCAAACCGCTCTGAGCCAACCCGGTGGAAGGGGACTACGTACGTACTTGGCCGTCTCACCGAGCGGTGAGTTAGTTAGTTAAGAAAGACCACATCCGAGCGGTCTACTATGTCGGTAGGATCTTGAGCGGGAGAGTTGAACTACCCCGTCGAAAAAGCGACGCCGCTCATCACTACGGCTCGCGATTACGCGCGTACTTCCAAGCGCATCCTATCATCGTCGGGACGAGCCTCCCGATGAAGAAATCACAGGGGAGTCCCACCACATCAGGGAGGATGATGGCGTGGTCGTCGAGCTTCGGAAATATGATGTTGATTCGAGCCGGGACCACCATAAAAGCGCAAGCATTGCCGACTTCCTCGTAGAGTCCACCTCGCCCGGATGGCGAAAGCGATGACCTAGCTACTCCCGCTCAATCCATACCCCCAAGCTAGGCGGGCGAGCCGCACTTCCGTGTCCGAACACGAGCCGACTCCCGCGAATTAACTTCTTGGTGGGAAGTTGAAGGTGGACGGGTCCTCAAGTGAGGCGGGAAGCGGAGCCGGCGTCGTCCTGCGCAGCCCCGAGGGAGCAGTCACGGAGCAGTCCATCGCCTTCAAGTTCCCCGCCTCGAACAATGAGGCCGAATATGAAGCCCTCATAGCTGGCCTGCGGGCCGCCCTAGCAGCCAAAGCCGAAAGCCTAATTGTGCTGGCCGACTCTCAGTTGGTCGTTCATCAGGTTAACGGCAAGTACGCTGCAAAAGATAAAAGGATGGCCCAATACCTGAAGATTGTCAAGGACCTGCTCCCCCACTTCGCCAACTTCAAGATCATCCAAGTCCCTCGTGCCCGCAACGCACGAGCGGATGCTTTGTCAAAGCTGGCATCAACCAGTTCCTTGAGTAGCTCCGGACCCATCTTTGCCGACACACTTCCACACTCCAGCATTGCGGAAGTCCCTTCAGATGTCATGCAGACCGACCCTTCGGGGGAATCTTGTTGGGCGGACCCTTTCATCCAATTCTTGACAGCCGGCTCCTTACCCACCGACCCGGCAGAGGCGAAGAGTTTGCAGAGGGCCGCCCGCCGCTACCTCATGATTGACGGCCAGCTCTATCGGTCGTCCTACCTAGGCAGCGGGGTGGGGCCCTATCTCCGGTGCCTCCGACCTGCCGAAGCCGATTATGTTCTAAGGGAAATCCACGAGGGCACCTGCGGAAACCACCCAGGGGCAAGAACTCTTGCCCAGAAGATTATACGCCAAGGATATTACTGGCCGACCATCGTGGCCGACTCCCAGCGGCTCGTCTCCAAATGCAAGAAGTGTCAGTTCTTCGCGGAAATCCCAAGAGCCGCCGCCACAGAGCTTACTTCTATCTTCAGCCCTCTTCCTTTCGCCCAATGGGGGCTGGATATCCTGGGGCCGCTTCCCATTGCTTCGGGGCAGCGTAAATTCTTGATAGTCGCCATCGACTACTTCACCAAATGGATCGAGGCCGAGCCTTTGGCGAAGATTGGGGAGACCAACATCACCAGCTTCGCTTGGAAGTCGATCGTATGCCGGTTTGGCGTCCCCCGCTCATTCATCACCGACAACGGCACCCAGTTCAGCAGCGGGATTCAATTTTTGTGAAGAATGGGGGATCAAGCTCAAGTTCGCTTCGGTAGCCCACCCCAAGTGCAACGGGCTGGCAGAAGCTGCCAATAAATGCATCCTCCAAGCTTTGAAGAAGAAGGTCGACCAAGCGCTCGGCAATTGGGTTGAAGAACTGCCGAGCATCTTATGGTCGTACAGGACGACCCACAAGAGTTCAACCGGGGAAACCCCATTCATGTGACTTATGGGCGGCGGTGACCCGGTGGAGTCGGCATGCCCACCATCCGACTCCACACTTTGATGAAGAAACAAACTCCGAGGGCGTCGAGGGCAATTGGACTTGATGGAGGAGATCCGGGCAACCGCTCTACACCGACAAGTCGTCAATCAACAGCGGATCGCCCGACATTACAACAGCAAAGTCCGACCGAGGAGATTCCAAGTCGGCGACCTAGTGCTGAGGAAGGCTGACCTAAACAAGGACACCAGACGCGGCAAGTTGAAGCCTAATGGGAAGGACCCTACAATCCTCGAAGAACCACGTCCGGAACATATCGCGCCAGAAGTCCAGATGGGAGAGTCCTACCCCATCCACGGAACATAGAACACCTCGGGAAGTTTTTAAATAAATTTGCATTGTAAATCTCGCTCAAAAGCCATCAATATAAATAGAATTTTGCACGATCCTCCTTGTCTTAAATGGGTGCAAGGGCGTCTTAAATGTTATTCATTTCGTCGCGTGAGATCAATGGCCTTCCTTGAAGTGAAGATCCAATTTAGATCTATCAAGTGGGATGGCTACTTTTAGAGCGAGTTTGGGGACCCTTCATTTGGGGTGAGGCAGTGCGTCCTTCTCTCCTAACTGCAGTGGGGACATCCCACTCTCTTAGTTAAGTGGTAACTTCCTTCTTGGGTGGGTTAGGTGACCCTTCTGCTGGGTAGTCAAGGAACCCTTCTGCCACGTCGAGTCAAGGAACCCTTCTCACCTAGTTGAACGAGCGACCCAACTTACTTAGTCAAGCGAACCTACCACTCACTAAGTCGAGGTTGAGGCATTCCCTCTCGGTTAGGCCAGTCAAGGAACCCTTCTCACCTCGCGACGGTGATCCCACTCGCTCAATTAAGTAACCACACCTGCTACGCCAAGTCAAAGCGGGTTGCCCAACCACGTCAAGTCGAGTCAAGGAGCATATCCGCTGCCAAGTGGTGGCGCTCATGTGACCGAGCCCCATAAGACCGTAAGTCTAGGCTAGCCCTCCAGCCGTGATGTCCCTCACCGGAGTCGTGGCTCCCGGGGCCACTCGAACTTGCTCTTTGCCTCAAAGCGGTCGGCCTGCCCGAAAATTAAGACCTAAACCCACGTAAGTCTAGGCCGACCTCTGTTGGTGGAGTCCCTGCAGGTCGTCGGCTCCAGCGGGGCCGACTCGAGCTTGCTCTTTGCCTCAAAGCGAGTCGTACATTAAGACCTAGGCGCGTGAAGTCTAGGCAGACCTCTGTGATTAGTCCCCTGCGAAGTAAAGCTCCCACGAGCCCGACTCGGGCTTGCTCTTTACCTCCAAAGCAGAGATGCGTACGCGAAAATTAAGACCTAGAAGCCACGTAAGTCCTAGGCACGGACCCTGCGATTAGTCCCTCTGGTGGTCGGCTCCCGGGGCCGACTCGGGCTTGCTCTTTGCCTCAAAGCAGTCGGCCTGCCGAAATTAAGACCACAAGCCACGTAAAGTCCTGAGGCGGACCCTCTGTGATTAGTCCCTCGGAGTCTGGCTCCCCGCGGGGCGACTCGAGCTTGCTCTTTGCCTCAAAGCGAGAGATGGGCTGCAGAATTAAGACCTAGAAACCACGTAAGTCCTAGGCGACCTCTGTGATGGTCCCCTACAGTCGTGGCTCCCCGGGGCCGACTCGGGCTTGCTCTTTGCCTCAAAGCGGAGATGCGGCGCGAAAATTAAGACCTAAACCGCGTAAGTCCTAGGCCCGACCTCTGTGATTAGTCCCCTCTGAGTCGTTGGCTCCCCGGGGAGCCGACTCGGGCTTGCTCTTTGCCTCCAAAGCGGAGATCGGCTGCGAAAATTAAGACCAAAGCGCGTAAGTCCTAGGCCCGACTGTGATGGAGTCCCTGGAGTCGTGCGGCTCCCGGGAGCCGACTTCGAGCTTGCTCTTTGCCTCAAAGCAGTCGGCTGCGCGAAAATTAAGACCTGAAACCCGTAAGTCCTAGGCGCCTCTGTGGTGTCCTCTGCGAATCTACGCCACCATAAAGCCGACCGGTTAGCTCGTTACCACGAGCGAGAATGACCTTGACAAAGGTTGCGAGGAAAGGCCCCGTAAGCCCAACTGAGTCGATGCGGCGGGCCGCGGCAGCGCAGCGATTGGAGCAACTTCGAGAGGTCAACCCGGGGCGACCGTGTTCGTCTACTTATGTTTATTAAGCCCGCCGGGGCGACCCGTGTTCGGTCTACTTATGTTTATTGTAAGCCCCACGAGGGCCGACCCGTGTTGGTCTACTTATGTTTATTGTAAGCCCCGAGGGGGCGACCGTTTTGGTCTACTTGTGTTTCTTATAAGCCCGAGGGGCGACTCGTTTCGACAACACAAAAAAAGAAAGGGAAAGGTGTGAATCGAATGAACAACCATCCATGAAATCGACTTTTCATTGATATTCCAAGCAAAGTTTACAATAGATGCCTTGCGAAATACCAAAATAAAAGAAAAATTAAAACTACAAGCCTAGGTATACATCCTAATAGTCATTTGTAAGCCCTCGGTCTTCGACTTTTAGGTAGCCTCCTCTGCTCACCTCGGCGTCTAAGCCGGCTCTTCCAACAAAGAAGTACTGCAATTGTTAGAAGTTAATGAAAGGGCACCAAGGCGACCTAGAGGATATGGCGAAATCTTGCCGAAAGGATTTTAGGTGTTGCCCCATGGTTCCATATCGGCACAATAAATCGAATCCATGGATGTAAACAAAATATAATCGGAATCCATGGATGTAAACAAAGCGGCCTTTCTTGAGATACACTCAAGCACCCACTATCCTTACTAAAAGCAGAGACACAATGATGATGATCCAAGCCGTGCCCCAATTCTTGGGATGCAGCGAGGGTTTTCCCCTTCCTTCCGCAGTGAGCGGAACTACCCAGGCACTCTGTGGGAAAACCCGAAGATGGACTCGGGGAGAGGATCCACCCCGCCCAACCATCTCTCCAAAAACTTCAGGTGCTCCCAATTTGAGACCTCGGATGACGAATAAAGCGGAATTAACCACTAACCTAGCGAGAACCCGATAAGTAATGGTCTCCTCCCTATTTATAATAGAATCCATAAATGCTAAGCCCCTCGTGATCAGGGAAGAAATTAAGAGTGTGGAACTTCGAGGGTCACCGGCCGAATCGTCATCTCGAAAAACACCGGCGCTTTGTCTTAAATGAAACCAACCGCCCATCGAGGCCTAAAAGTCGTGACCGGGCGGCCCGGCAACACCTATGCTCAAATCGGAGCGAATAATTAAGCCCCCTCCACGGCCGACAGCGACCCATCACCCGGTGGTCGACCCCACTCAATTCGGCCGACCACGGGTGGCGGATTACCAATCAGGCCCAGTGAGTGACGACCATGATCTCGACCCATTTGCCATATCGTACAAAACATAGAGGGACGGTCGGCCAAAGTCGCTATTACCACAAAGCCTAAGAAAGAGCAGCAAAAAGAGTTGGTATTGACGCATAATTAAATTTTCATTCACCGGTAAAATATATCACAAATAAGGCAACTTTGTCGATGCAAAAACTAAAAGAACAAGATGCTTGGAAGCTAATCTCCTCCCTGCGCCCGCCGTCTCCCTCCTCTCCATCTTCGTCCTCGTCCTCCCGTCGTCCTCATCCTCATCCGGGGTGGTCCTCGGCCAAGTTGTACTCCTGCTCCCACGGCTTCCGGGCCTTGGGCAGCGAGAGAACCCTCCACTCACGGGGGGATCACGTGAGCCTCAGCGTCGAGAGAACTAGAAGGAAGTTGGGCTTTCAAATAATCATAGCCGTATGCCCGACTAAGGGCGGCTCCACTTTCCCCATAGGTCCACCTTTTGTACTCTTCAATGACCTCCTTCTTGCCCTCCTCAGGCGTTGCGGACTTGAGCGAGCCTCGATCAATTTGGCGTCGTCCACAGCCGTCGATGGGCGCCCGACTCATCGAGGCGACCCGAGATAGGCTCTCAACTCTCGGCCCCCGGCTCGCCCTCCGGCCTCTCAATCTGAGCCTTCCACTCCTCGATCTCCCCTCGGAGCCTTCAACCGTCCTTTTCAATCGAGCGACCTCCGCCGGCTCGCCGATAACTTCTGCACGCAGCGAGTGATGAGTTTGGAGATCAGCGATGGTAGATCGCTTGGCCTCCAACTTCAGTAGCGCCATTTGGCCAGGCCCGACTTCTCCGCCTCAGGCGGTCGCCCTCTTCTCAGCCTCCCCGGCTCCTCTTTTCATGACCAACCTCTCAGCCAAATTAGCTCCGGCATTCATGGCACAAGATGCCGGCCATAAAGCTCCTCCCCACCAGAGGCCCCTCGAGGTGTGGTAACTCAAGAGGCTTAGGGCAGTGGTCTCCTCGGAGATCCTTGTGCGTGGGGAGAGTGAAGCTGCTCAGAAGCTGACGGTCCCCACCAGAGAAGCACCGTGCCCTCTCTAAGGAGGAATGCTGGAGGGATGAATCTGCGCTTTGGGGAGGCCCCCACACCCCTCCCACAGTTGCCAATGGTTGGGATCGCAGCTCTCTCCACCTCAGCGACCCACCTGCGGCAATCGATGGCGGAAGGGAAGCTCTATGCCCAAGTCCTTGGCAGGGCTCGCGAGTCAGACTCGGGGCCGATTCTTACAGCGGCTGCCTCCTTCCGACCTCTGGTAGGCTCCTCGAGGCGTCTCCATCATTTGGTCGTGAGAGCCCCTCGGTCGCCCGCGGTGACCCCTGCGCCAGCCCGGCTAGGAGCTGCAGCAGGGGACAGGACCCCCTCAGGCATAACCTCGCCCGGGCGAGCGAGGGAGGACTGCGGGGCGACTCTTCCCCAGCGGTCGGGAGTTCCCCGTGGCGCCCTCGGCACGCCGGAGACCACCCTCGGCCGCCTCCCCAAGGTCGGCCCCGACTCCTTCGCCTTCTTCTTCTTCTTCCGGTCGGTCGGCCGGGGAGGAGCCCTCTTCACTGCGGCCTAGCCATTTCTTCAAACCTCTCCTCCACTGCTGCGCCTCGCGGACGGCCTATCCTCCCGACTTTCTTCTGCGGGAGTTGCGGTTCAGCGTACGTGGGGCTAGAACCCCCACTCTTGGGATCTTCAACTGGAGGAGCCTCCTAGCAACTCTTTCTCCCTTTCCTCGTCGGCGTTCGGTCCGAGCGAGAGCGACCCGCTACCCTCAGCGAAGCGTTGTCGAACAAGTTGTGGCCCCTCGCGACCACGAATAGTGGCGAAACTTGTCGAGTCGCGCCTCGTCATGTGAGAAGAGGAAGGTTCTTCAGTACGTCTTTGTTGACCTCAGGCCGAGGAGCGGCAAGCCAATTCGGCGTCGGCGAAAACCAGGCAATTTGTTCTTCGGTCCTTATTGAATCGGAATGTCGACAAACCGACCACCCACATACCGAAGAAGAAATGGGCGTCCTTCTTTGCCTCTCACCGTGACGAGTTCTTAGAAGAGTTGGAGAGTCGGCACCACCTTAACACGATGGCAGATCACCAAACGCCATTATCGTAGCGATGGCATTAGGGGCAAAGCGCGCCGGAGACACGAGCGTTAGCGCCAGCCTCTTCGCGAGCAGCCGTGAGGGAGCAATCCATTGTCCAAATCGCCATGTGCAATGGTAGCTTATCCAGCGCCATGATCGACAATGGCATTTGTCTTTCTCTGGAAGCGTGAACCTACGGGAAGATCGTTGCCGTTCATGGATCCCTCGAGGTCCTCTTCTCTGCCGATTGCCAAGATTTGAGCTTGGCAATCCTATCAACGAGGCGGGGGTAAAAGCGATCATGGCGAAGACTTCGTTTTGAAAAAGAAAGAGGATAGGTCTTTAGAAAGTGCAAAAGAAATCCCCAAATGGAGTAAGGGTATATATAGGCACCGAAATGCCCACGTGTCCGTCACGGCGAACAACGGTCGAGATTGATGCTCAAGCTGAACGCCGCTTGAAAATTGAAAAGCCGCCTTTATGGCCCGTCTCTTCGCTCGAAATTGGCCCCACGGCGGCTAAAACCGGCGGCGTCAAGGCTTCTGATGGCCCGCATTGCGCCCAAAACTAAGCCCTTTATGCGGGGCGGATCGACTCTGCCCGTAGGCCCAATGAACCAACGAACAAGAACAAGTGACCCCAAGGCGACTCGACTAGCGAGAGGCGTCACGGAAGCGGCCGCCAATGGAAGACCTTCCGGCCATTCAAAGGCCTTGGCGTGACGGATCATGTTAAGCCGGTCAATTCACCAAATAATCTCCGGCCATAAGCGACACAAAACACAACTCACGAAAACAAACTCTCATTGCATTCATTCATTGGACAAGTACAAAATACACCGCAGTACATTATAAGCGAGTGCTTAAAACCTAAACTTCACGGACCGGGTGGCGTCGTTTGCTGAAACCACCGCTTGATGATCCGTCCTCCTCTCCCTCCGGCGTCGTTGTCGCCTGGGTAAGTATCTGCGTGCCTCAAATCTCGAGAGAGATAAATGCGGCGGCTATACTGAGAGGATATCCGAAGCCACGAGGACCCACGATACTTTCGGACGGTAGTTGTTTAACTATGAAGTCACAACCCGCCTTCGAGGCGAAACAACCGACCTTCCCCATGCGTGCTTTGTCGGTATTCGCCGATGATGGCCGGCGGTTTTGTTCTCGGGGATGACCGATGTCCGAGCGACTCGGATGTTTGCCCTTTCCTCCGCCTTAAAGATTCCTTAAGTCGCACACTCCCTTACCGGTTGCTCACGGGCGAGACTCTCGCCAGTGAGCCTTGGCGTCTTTGGCGACACGCTTTCCAGTAGCGACTGCGCGTCGCCCAGTCGCTCTCTATAAGCGTCGGACGACCGTGCGTCCGCCCGTCTGAAGGCGTCGTCGAATCTGCTATATCGACCAACATTCTCTCCACGGGCGCTTTGAGTTCACGATGGCTTGTCCTTAACCTCCATCTCAGCCAATCATCAAGCTTCGGCTGTTTGGTGAAAGCTCCTTGATAGCTTCGGTCTAGATCCTCGTTAGGCGGCCTCGGTGGCCGGATGCTTCTCTCGAAGCCTTTCATAGGCTTGATGGCCACGGCGGCCGTGACGGCTCGTCCTCCACCAAACATCCACGGTCAAATAACTCCGCGGGATGATGTCGGCCGACATCGGGAATCGCCGTCAAAATCTCCGATCAGCGGGCAAAGGCTGGCACTCTGCCGCCTTTCCTTGTACATAGCTTCGACCTTAACAAACGGCGAGCATCGAGTACCATCTTAGCCTATCCGATGCTCACATCCGGCTCCCCATCATAGGGCCGAGAGAGAGCCCCATCATCGGCCTACTGCTTTGTTCCAATCCTCACCCTCAGCCGAGCGATAGAGGGGCCACCCGGCCCAGCAAAACCCGCTCCACGATCACGGTGGTTCTTTTCCACCGTCGGTGATGAGCTATCCTGATGGTCGACCCGCATCCGGCTCCCGTCGCTCATGGAATCTGAGTCCCCATGGGAGCCTCCCCGGCATAGATTCAGAGGCCACGGTGCCTTGAGGCCGACCTCCCCTACCTGCCTCATGGTGATGGTGGTCGTCCTCCGCCCTTCCAGACTCTAACTCCTCTCCTATGGATGCTCCATACTCTCTCCTGCCCGTCTAGCACCTCGGGGACCATGGCTAGTTTTCTTTTGCCGGGTCCTCCGAAACCGACCCGCCACCCAGCTTTTCGATATCACGGCCGGCGTCCTCTACGGTCGTCCCCGTCGACCCTCTCACCTACTTCCGGTGACGAATTCCCCGAGGGCGGCTGGCGCCTGGTAGTTTGGTGGCGAGCCAACCGCCCTTCGGTTCCTCAGGAGCTCCTCATCGAAGTGGGCTCGGCCCCAGCTCTCCCATTTGTCCCCGAAAGTCACGTTATGTGCCCTCGCCTCATCCCGGAAGGGCGGGAGGTGGACGAAATCCCATGAAGCCTTAAAACCGACTGTCGAGCAAAGGCGTCCATCGTCGCGCGACCCGTGTAGTTAACGATCTGCTCCAACTTCAGCCCCGGTGCTGGCGAAAGACAAGGATAGGCTCTAGGGTTTCTCTCCTAATCTCGGCGGGGCACACCCTAAGTTGAGTCGTCCCCGTTGACCCGGCGAACTGTCTTTCCACCCTTTGATCGACTTGGGCGGATCAAGGATAACCTGAACTCTCAGACATCACGGAGATAATAGTGGCGTCTTACGGGTGTGGCGCCGACCAAGTGGCTTACGCTCATCGTCGGCCCGAATCGAGAGCCAACGGCGGATATGATGGCCGACCAATATAGGCTATCGAGTTTGGCGTCATTTGCATTGGGGAGACACCAACTCATCAAACACTTTAGAAGAAAAGGTGCAATATAGCAGGAGCCGCATTCCAAGTGTTTGAGATCTGGGGAGCCCTCGCTTCGCCGTGGTACGTATCTGGGAGATGATTTAGGAGCCTCCAACTTATGCGCCTCGGTATGTCGAAATCCGGCGCCAAAGACCTCATTTGCGTCGGGTAACCTTCGGCCGAACTCATCCGAGTTGCTTATGACGATCGAATCATCGGGACCTTCGCCCGTGGGAAAATCGCCAAGTTAGTGAGCGAGGGAAGCGAATGCCTTCCTCAATCACCTCTCTCTATTTATCACGGTGGGACCCGGCGCTCCCTTTCGCGATCAGCGGAGAGGATTAAAACCCCACTCCCGAGGCACGGCGGGCTGAGCGATCCCGGAGGCCCCCTCCTACGCCAGGCGGCGTAGCCAAGCTGCTCGGCGGCGTCGGCCGCGTCCCATCGATGTAACGATTCGAACCCCCTCGAACCCCCTCGGGCGAGTGCGCTATCATTTCACTTGGACTTCGTTTCCAGCGAGCTCCAGCGAAAGGGGCCAGCATTATGGTCATAACCACTAATCGTGATTAAAGAGAAAAGCCGGCGTCACGGATGAGCGCTTGCTTACCAATGAGGACCGACAAGGACCCCCGCGCTCAACCCACCGACCGGCTGCATGTACCGGCCATCCGGTCCATCGGCGACTATCGCCATGACCGCCCGAAAGCGGTGCAAGTCGGCCATCGACAATTCTCTCTCGGGCGGCGGAAAGCGGTGTCGGGTCGTCCTCGACCCGCCCGTCCGTTCTGATCCCTTCCTACAAGTTGGCCCTCCAAACAATGTGGAGCGAATCGGGCCTACCCTTCACGGCTCGTCCTCTAGAAGCGACGCATAAAGCTCCCGATCGTCGTCTCGGCGAATCATCCCAAGGGGCCCTAAGAGCGCATGAGTCGGCCATCCGACCACGGCTCCCCTTCTCTCACCACTGCGTGATTCTCTCCACTCAAGCGGCGGCCACCACGGCCTTTCGAGCCCATCAACATCACATTAAATGCAGCGACAGCCTTAATTCCCCATCTCTCCGCGATATTTAAGACACCTGGACCCATGCACTCTGAGGCTAATCCCATCCCATTAATGGCGAATAGACCACACCAACCCTCGGACTACGGTTTGACACGTGAAGGCCGACCAATCTAGCGGTGAGATGTCCGGTAATCCTCGGCTCACCGTGGAGGGAAGAGTGACTCGATGGTTCCCAAGCTAATGAAAAGCGGAAATACCCCTTAACCCTACCTATAAGAGGAGCGTGAACAACTAGCGGGGTAAGCAATCTTCGGTGTGAATTCTGCTCCATTAAACTATCTCCCACTTCAGCTTGGCAGTCGGAGGAACCCGCAGGAGATCCCAACTCAGCCTCTTCATGAGTCCTTCCTTTGTTGGCGAACCCTTTGGTGAGTCGGCGTCGGTTTAGGGAGAGCGGACTCGCTCTCTTAAAAACTAAACTTCGCTCGAGGTTAGTGGCGTGATTATATACATCAACAACTTCATATCGTGTGGCAGATATGACAGGTTTGAGTTCCACTATTTTAAATATCTTTTTGTTTTAAAGTTTTAACTTTGACATGAAGTATGAACCTTTAGATTAGTTTCCACCACTTGACTCGTGAACAATAATTTCGCCTACTTTCAATTGATCAAGTAAGAGAGAAAAAAGGCAAAAAAAGATCACTTAACATGCTCCCAGTGGTTAATTACTAATATATCTTTCCCAAAAAAATCAAATACTCCCTTAAATAAGTGCAGAATTTGTAAAAACACACTGAAAATTTCATAAATTGCATAAAATCCCAAAAATTCAAAATTTACAAAAACACCCTGAGAATTTTAAGCCCATCATTATATTAAAAATATAGTAATTTCAAACATCCTCCTAATTAATTTGCAATTTGCGTAATGCATAGTATGTGTGTGTTGGGGTGGGGCATTTAGGAAGGGGATGATCTGGCTTTATCCTAACCAATAATAAAATATTTCCTAATTTCATAGGGAAATAGTTCACACATAATATTTACAGAGAATATGCAATGTTACAAATTTATTAGAAAATTAGAAAATGCAATGTATATAGATATACCTATAACTCATGCTATGATTATGTTATACAAAGGAAATATGTTTTTTAAAAAAATTGGTATCAGATTCAAAATCATAGATGACAAAAAAAAGAGAACCTTTTTTTGGTTGGCTTGCTAGCGGTTATGTGTGTCAGTTTAGGAGGAAGCGTTTCAAGTAGGAAAGAGCAGGCAGAAGCTGAGGTTGAGAAGGAGGACAGAGAGTTCAGGAAAGGAAAAGATAGGATGAAGAAGAAAAATGAAAGGAGCCCTAATTATTCTCGTATTCTCATTCGATTGAATAAACATAGATTTTATTGATCGAAATCTTCTTCTTTGGCGATAATGGAGTGTCTTCTTTAGTGTTTGAATTGAGATGGGTCTTTTGAATGAGATCTTTAGAATCTTTGAGAGGAATTTGTATGGCTTGAAAAGAGTGGATTTGACGAAATTGGGGGTTGGCATAAGGAATGATTGCAGAGTGAATTATAAGTAAAAGAAGAGGGAATGATCTTTTGTGGTGGTTGCTAGTTAGGAAGAAGGTGGAGGTTGTTTTGAGTAATTAATTATTAAGAGAGTTGCCAAGTTTCTCATATGGAATCATAAATCTTTTAAACTATGCATACTGAGTTATCCACCTTACTTTTTGTTAAAAATCTAAACATAGTCAAAAGTGCAAACACTGCAGTGCTTGAGAAATTAAAAAGCTAGTTTATCAAGAAGGCAAAATAAACACTGCAATTCTTGAGATATAAACTAAAGCTAGTTAAGATATTTTACCAAAGAAATTCACTGCGTTTAAATAGTCTAATAAGAAGAAAATAATTCACTACTTTTTAACATTTAAACAATCTAAAAGAAAAGAAAAAGATCAAACACACAATATAACTCACTACTTTTAAACAATCTATTTTAATCTAATGAGAAGAAAATAACAAATGCACATAGAATTAGGATTGAAGTTAATAATTAATATAGGATTATAGTTTAATTGCTATTGTGCCTTTCAATTATGATTGAAGTAAATTGATTCCGTTGTTGGTATTAGGATAGGGTTATAATTCAAAGCTAAATTAAAAAACCCTATAATTAGTTATCCACCAAATACAATCTTACTTTTATTAAAAATCTAAACATAGTTAAGGTACAAACACTGCAATGCTTGAAAAATTAAAAAACTAATTTATTGAGAAGACAAAATAAACACTGCAATGGTTGAGAAATAAACTAAAATAGTCAAGATATTTGATCAAAAAATCCACTACGTTTAAACAATTTAATAATAATAAAATAATAGAAATCTAAAACTTGTCACTATCAACAATCTAAAAAGATCAAACACGCAATATAATTCACTGTTTTTAAACAATCTAATCTAATCTAATAATCTAATCTAACAAGAAGAAAATAACAAAGGCACATACATATTGATGGAGACGAATGTGCTATGAGAATTGTTGACTATCTTGTTTTCCTTTACTTTAGTTCCACATCACTTAGGATAGTAAAACTTCTCTCATTGCTCTTACATATAAAAATATCAATGCAATGAATAAGATCATCAAGTTCTTTCAAATCTCTTTACACTTATTAATATCTAAGAATGAGAAGCCTATTAAAAGACAAATGTTATACCAATTAATATAACTGACATCTATGTTGCGATTGGCTACAAATTGAAGCCAACAATAGCTGCAAAGAACCACTAGCAAGCAACAAGCTGTGGTGGCAGCAGCAAAGTGGTACCAGCAAGCAACAACAGCCAGCGGTAACAGCCGCAATCTAGAGACAAGACAGTGTGCAGCCACCACATGTAGTCCACGGCCAAAGCAAGGACTACGTATGGTAGGTGCACACGGTCACAACGATTTCCTTCTGCAATTTGATTTTTTAGGTATTTTTGACGGGTTTCTATCTGGCTTCTTTGGTTCCTTGAGAACCAAGACTTACTATCCTATTTATAGAGATATTATCTCGGATCTAGGTTTGAAACAGAAAAATGGGGGCTGTGAGGAAAGGAGGCCATAAAGAAGAGATTAAAAGCAGAAGCAGTTTTGATAAACATGCCAAAAAAAAAAAGTTTTTACCAAATACTATTGTTGAGTGCTTATTGAAAAAATTAAGCAAAAGCACCTTAAATAAAGCAACACCAAACTGGTCCTTCATCTTTTGAAGAGGAAGCTCATATTTTGTAAGTCTTTCTTCTAATTCAAGCTTTTTTATTCTAGTTTAATTCTTGCTTAATTAGTCTCTTAGGATAGGTTTAATTTCTAATTTTAAATTCTTGATTTTATTTCATGTTTTCTTTAATGACAATTAAGTTAGGAACCATATGGGTAACTAATTTTCTTAGGCTATTTAGGATTTGATATAGATAGCATAATTATTAATTAGATTTACAATTGCTCTTTTATGCTTAAATTAAATTGTTCATGCTAGAATTAATCAATTAATGAGTAATTGTTAGAATAAACTAGATTGATAGGTTATATTTTCTTTAAATAAATTGATAACATATGCTTTCATGCTTGAATTAATCAATTAATGAGTAATTGTTAGAATAAACTAGATTCATAGGTTATATTTTCTTTAAATAGTTTGATAACCTATGCTTTTAGCTTTCTAAAATTACTTGTTAATTTGATAACATATGCTTTTAGTGTTCCGAAATTATTTGTTAATTTGATTATTTTAATTCATGAAATCTTTTTACTTCTAAAATTTAATTTGATAAATTGTACTTGCTTTAAGTAGATTGATAGTTAATGCTTTTATATTTATAAGTAATAAATGTTAAAAGAAAGTTATTTCTAGATCTAAATAATAATTACCTATTGGAATCAATCCTAATAAAGATGATGTGGTGGTATTATTTTATTTATAAACAAATTTCTAATTCAAATGAGTTAAGTCACTCCCTCCCACTGTGAATCTATTTTTAACCACAAAATTCCAATCAAATCTTCACTACGCTTATCTCTCGCTAGAAGTAAGGTTTTAAATATCGGATGTCGGGTTCATGTCAATAGCGAAAATCGTGGATATGTTAGGGGACATGAAAAAATATCATATTGCCATATGGATGGTGTACATATGTAATATAATATCATAAATAAAATCTAAACATACTTAATAAATTCTATAGTCTAAATATATAAAAATAAATAACTTATGATGCTTAGGGTTGATGTTAGAGGAAAGAGGTGAGAAAAGAGAACCTGATGTTGGTACTTAAGAAAAGAAAAGATCACCCGATATTGATGTCGAAGAAACAACTCGAAAAATAGACCCATGACATGTTGAATGAGAGAGATAAGATGAGTGACAGAAATGACTTCGGACCTTTTTTCCACTAATTGATCGAGTTTTATTTTTGAAAGCAATATTGATTCAATTAAGAATTTAAATCCAAACCTAATTAGATAAGCATAACCAAAGAAAAAAATCAGCCAATTTTTCAGACTGAAAAATCGGCCGACATATCCCTAAATAGATTTGGCCGACATATCCAACATGTCCCCTGATATATCTGACATGAATCTTAAAAATGCAATACGCATTGAAAAACTCCATATCGTGTCGGTAGGCCCCTAAATCCACCATATCAGCCGGCATGTCCGACATGGCAGCCGATATTTAAAACACTGCTTAGAAGAGTGAACTACATTTTTCTCGCACAATCATTTCTTTGTCAATTTCATGTGCATGTTAGTTTCGCCATGAAGGATGCATGCATGAGCCTTATGTTAGATGACAAAAGATGTGGGGTATATATATATATATATATATATATATATGGGTATCATATGTCAATGAGGGGAATCAAGTCATAGATGCTAATGTGGCACAATTCCTATCAAGCCATAAAGTAGGAGAGAGAAACATACTTGGTGGATATTGTGCCACATAAGCAACATATAAGGAATCCCTCCTTGACATATGATACCCATTTATCTCATATATATATATATATATATATATATATATATATATATATATATATATATATATATATATATATATATATATATATATATATATATATATATATATATATATATATATATATATATATATATATATATATATGAGATTAATGAGTATCATTGTCATAAGAGGATTTTCCTCATATACGCTAGGATGACCAATCTCCACCAAGATGCTTTTAACAAAATAAGAGATATTCTCTCTCCTACTTTATTAGCTGGTGGAGATTGTGCCACCTCAACAGATATGAGGGAAATCACAAGGATACCTATTAATATATATATATATATATATATATATATATATATATATATATATATATATATATATATATATATATATATATATATATATATATATATATATATATATATATATATATATATATATATATATATATATATATATATATATATATATAGGAAAAAGGAATATGAGGTGGTGGCTCATTTAATAAAATGAGCTACCTTCTAATGGGTATAGTCTTTAGCCCACCTAGTTATCACATCCATTGAGTGTGGGGTATTGTGTAAGTGGTGGTAGCTCATTTTACTAAACTAGTATAGTGCATTACTTTGCGTGTATGCACTCATTTTATGTTTTAAACTTTTTATGTGAATACAATATAAATTTTAGCAATTGATTATGAGAAATATTAAATGTTAGATTTATAAGAATAATTTATAAATATTACTTATAATTTTATTATCCTATATAATAGTGTTATATATTTATGATATAACATTTTAATACCTTATACTATTTTTCATAAAAAATATAATAAAATTAATAATATTATATTTAATTATTAATATTACTTCTTATCTTTATTTCAATAATAATAATAATGCAAATAGAATGAATTGAATGAAATTTGATGGTGATTGGAGGCAATAAGGGTATTTTGAGTAGATTGGGGTATTTGACGATAAATATTTTAACACCCCAATTTACATTTATAATAGTATAATACTGAATAATAATGGTGCAAATAATAATAACTATATGAAAATAACTGGGTCTTTTCGAAAATATTTGGAATACCTAAAAGACGTAATTCTATTTGTAAAACTAAAAGAACATAATTCTATTTAGCAATTTTACAGATTTTAGGGTTTTATATGCAAATTTGCTATAGTAATTATGCAGTTATGAAGGGTAAATATACTTTTAATAAAATATAGTTATACTGATTTAGACTAATATCTCAGATTTAAGTTATAGTTTTTAAAACCTGCAGTTTCTAAAAAATTTGGGCTTTTGTAAGTTCTGAACTTTTCTTTAAAATATGAAATGTATGGAAGCTTTTGGTATTTCTATAAATTTCAAAGTTCTATGTACTCTTAAAGCGATTTCCCAAAGCATTTTGGGTATTTCTCAGATAATTCTCAAATTATGAAGATATTTATAAAATCTGCAAATTGCCACCAACTTGAATTTGGTTCTTTAAAAATTGAAGATTCTCTCTTTTGTATATGTATTTGCATGCATAAGAGAGAGCTTGATTTCTGCAAAAGACTTAAAAGCAAACATCTCATGTTCAAATTGGTTAGAAAATATTTTTTATCTATATATACCGTTCAAAATAAAGAAAAATGTTTAAATCTATGACTTGAAATGTTTGAATTCCACAAGAATTCATTTTTTCGGTCCAAAAGAATCATATTTCAAGGGTTTTAATGTTCAAATGCTTAAATTACAAATATGTTAAAAACATTCCTTTGACAATAAAACAATTGGCTGTGCAATCAAAAGTAATAACTTATTTTTAAAACTATATATCATTCATCTAAAAAGTCAAAAATAAAGAAAAAGAACTCTAATTCTATTTAAGAGAAAAAAACCAAATCTATCTTGTTAGAGAAAATTCGAGTGAAAGGAGAGAATAAAGTATGATGGGCTTGATTAAATATCTTGATTTCAGTTTTAAGGAAATTGAGAAAATTCTAAAATGAGCAAGGCACAACATAAATGACCTTATTGTTGAATCATATATGATTTGTTCTTATTTTACAGACAATACTATACATGTAAGTATGCGAGATTTGGTAACTCAGTTACTTTGACTTTGCAGTAGCGGTTGCTTCTCGTCCTGTTTTAGGCCTTTTTCATGATCCGTAGATGCTTAATGAGCTCAGAAGGACCCATTCGATTGGTGTGCACACAATGTCTATTGAAGCATATAGCATGTCCCTTGATAAACAAAATAAATTAATAAGAAGATAGAATTATATACTAAATAAAGAGTGATTATTATGATGCCTCAAAATTAAACCGCTCAAGTTGAAAAATACCACTATATGTAGCAAAATAATTTTTTAAAAGAAAAATACAAACATCTGAAACTTTCGAACTTTTAAATCATAAACTTTTCTTACCTTTTTCTCACCTTCAATCTCCCTCTTCTCCAAAATCATTTGCATCTCTCATGGCCTTCTGACTCAAGCTCTAGTGCTTTCTCAACGTCCTCTTAGTGTTAATCTTATTATTAAAAGTATTTCCTATCTTCGTGATGGAAACTTGCTTCCCCTTCTCTGAATATATTCAAAAACTAAATAAAAAAAATCTGTAAGGTTTCCTCAAAATAAACAAAGAGAAGATTAGCTCACCAAATAATCTCATAAGCTTTGAGAAGCATACAAAAATCATGTGTAGTAGCATTCGGATATGGTGACAATTGTGGTTGGTGAGAGAGGTACTCTAGGAAGAAAGAGGAGTGGATTTTTTTGGTATTGAATGATGGGTTATTTGTTAGAGGAATTTGTTTTCTTTAATATATATTATTATTGTTAATGGGGTTATAACAACATAATTAATTGATTTAATTAAGGGTTGGGGGTTATGATAGGAATTCAAATGGATTGATAGGTATTATTATTGAGTGGGGTTATGGGGTTATAATGAATTTAATTACAATAAACATAGTAAATAATATTTATAGTACTATTAATAACAACGCAATTATTCATGTTATTTGAGCATACATAACATGAATAATTAAAGTCTATCATGAATTAGTATATCAATATATACCCAAACATCATATTGCAAAATATGATTATAAAGTTTATTAATATCTAAAGTATAATACAAAATAGATATATCTAACTATAATATATAATAGTTATACTATAGTTTATAAAATATAACTATAATAAAGAATAGTTATACTATACTATAAAACCTTTAATTAATGTGATTTAATAAGATTGGAGATTATGAGAAGAATTTGAAAGAGTATAGTTGCAAAATATGATTATAAAGTTTATTAATATCTAAAGTATAATACAAAATAGATATATCTAACTATAATATATAATAGTTATACTATAGTTTATAAAATATAACTATAATAAAGAATAGTTACACTATACTATAAAACCTTTAATTAATGTGATTTAATAAGATTGGAGATTATGAGAAGAATTTGAAAGAGTATAGTTTATGTATGTATGTGTTTGATTTGAAGGAGTATGGTTTATTTATGCATATATGTGTTTTATGTATGCATGTATGTATTTTATGGATTCATGTATGTGGTTTAGAGGGCATTTTTGGAAGAAATATTTTAACATACCAACACACTTTTATAATAGTATTAGATGAGCCGCCACCTCATATTTCTCAATCCCTATATATATATATATATATATATATATATATATATATATATATATATATATATATATATATATATATATATATATATATATATATATATATATATATATATATATATATATATATATATATATATATATATATATATATATATATATATATATGGGAAATATGATTCTAAGTTTCTTCAGATTGAATCTAAGGATACACCTTCAAAATTACGTTTCATACAATCAATTTACTTAATCCACTCGTTCATATTGATCTATATATTTTAATTGTGTATAAACAAAAATTAGGCATAGTGGGTTGTAATAACTCAAGCATCAAGTGATTATAAAATTAATGGTTTTACGACAATACAACTAAAGTGACAATGAAAATATGTGTAGGTGTAGAAGTATTAAAACATCATGATTGTAGGCGTTGAAAAATACTTACAAGATCCCCGAAACCAACTCGTGACGAGGAGTCGGGAATGACAACCCATCGAATGATACTGACGTCGAATCGTTAAAAGCGAACCCGGGCAAACCACGGCGTCACAAGCACGGTTTAAACCGGACTTGAACAGACGATCGGATTCCAGGACCGTTGAACCGGAACGAACCAAGAGTTAGTCCGGAACCAAATCTGACGGAACCTAAGTCCGGAGGCCAAGAGTCGAAATGGGGGCCTAAGCGGAAGACCGAGAAAGCGACGGAAACAACGAAAGCGGCACCGGCCAACAGGCCGAACCTGCGCCTTTTGGCGAACCTCGCCATCGGCGAGCCTGCATCTGACGAACCTCACCTTCGGCGAACGTCGCGCCAGCGAGCCTCGTGTTCACTTGGCGAAACCTCAGCTCATTTCGGCGAACCTCGGTTAATTTGGGCGAACCTCGCCTCGCCTCTTGACGAACCTCGCCTTTTGGCGAACCTCGCCATTTGGCGGTTTCACTTGGTGAAGCCCGGTTCATTTTGGCTAACCTCGGTTCCTTGTGGCGAACCTCGCGGTGCGGCGAACCTCGGTTAATTTGGCGAACCCGCCGCCTCTTGACGAACCTGCGCTTTTGGCGAACCTCGCCATTGGCGAGCCTCGTGTTCACTTGGCGAAGCCTCGGTTCATTTTGGCGAACCTCGGTTCTGGCGGCAAACCTCGGTTCATTCGGTCGAACCTGATTCGTTTGGCGAACCTCGCCTCTTCTTGGCGAACCTGCCTTTGGCGAACCTGCATACATTGAACCTCGCCATTTGGCGAGCCTCGTGTTCACTTGACGAAGCCTCAGTTCATTTTGGCGAACCTCGGTTCCTGCTGGCAAACCTCGGTTCATTCGGTCGAACCTCAGATTCGTTTGGCGAGCCTCGGTTCCTTTTAGCGAACCTCGAACCTCGTGTTTGAACCTCGGTCGAGGCACCGGCAAGTCGGTGAGGCACCTCGACCAACTTAGAGGCACCTCGGCCAACTCAGCCGAGGCACCTCGGCCTGGTTAGGGAGCACCTCGGCAACTTGGAGGCACCTCTGTGAGACGGCACAAGCCCCGGCTTGTATAAATAGGAGGGCGGGCGGAGGCTTGAGGGGATTTGAGTGGAGAGAAGGTCGGATTTTTGAGGTCTTGCTGATTACAAGGTGGGCTTTGGGAAAGCTTGACTTTAGGCGGATCAGCTTGGACTTTGGGCGGATTTTTTGCACGCGATTCAGAGCAGCGAGCACGAACCCGATCAACGTCGGATCTACAAGCGCCAGGTAAGCGAATTGGTCGAACTATAGATACCCTCTAGATTAAGCCGTCTTAATCTCGGGATAGCGTGATTTCTCCTAGTAGATCTCACCGCTCGTGATCCTCTCCTTCGTGAGTGCGATCCCCGCGATCCTCTCCTCGTGAGAGTGTGATCCCCTCAGCGCCTCGTTTCGCCGTGAAGCGAGCCCCCGTCTGTAGTTCCAACCCGGGTTTCCACGGATCGAATGCGCGGTGGTCCACGGACACAAAAGTCCGACGCAGGCAAAGAACCCACGCAAGCGAGGATCCCGATATAACAGAGATCCTCGTGTTTGTTCATACATGAAGAAGTTGTAATCTTTTTTGATTTTCATTGTAAGCCTTATAAAAAGGCGATATTTTTTCTTTGAATTTGTTTGGTGAAGTTTGCAGTTCAAATCAATGACAATCAAATCGACTTTCATGAACAAGGCGACCACGGTGGGAGCCAGCCGGCCTCAGTCGGAGGTCGTCGTGCATAACCGCGGATCCCTATCGGTGGAGGAAGAGGTCGAAGTTCGAGTTCGACGGCGAGAGAATGCGAGGTATCTTTCCTCGTCCTCGAGATCCGCTCTCCCGCTCCAAGAAGGACTCGCTGCAAGGAGAACCCGATGGGCCCCTCCGATGTAGAGCGGGACGGCGAGTCCAACCGCTGCCCAGGGTAGCAAGAAATCCCCGTGCGAAGTTCGAACTACAAGCGAGCCGAGATGGCCAATGATAGCGCACTCTCCAAGCGAGAGCCAAAGGCGGCGACAAAGCATGGCGCAAACATGCCAAAGGTGCAATCCATGGATGGGGTCCTTCTGAAGTGGATCTAAGATTCAGACTTACGAGGCTTCAGTCTCAAGAGATCGGCGGCCCATCAAGCCCCAGCCAGTGGGTCCGTAAGCGGAACGCTCCACTTCGAGGCGTATCCGGAAGCGCCTCGCGCCTCCTTGCCGGAACCACGAGCTTTGGTACAACAAGCTCGTGAATTGAAGAAAGAGGTGGTAAAGAAGCCGCCGACGTACCACCAGGTTTGGAGGCCCAAGTCTAACGGTGCCCCAACCCCAGTTGCCCACGCTCCTGTCTCGGCATTTAAGCCGAAGGCTATAGGCGTCTCAAGTTCAAAACCAAAGCCCAAGACCGACGGCGCCTCAAGGTCAAAGGTGCCTGCACCTGAACCGGTGGTGAAGCCAACTCCCGTCACCACCACCAATCTAACTATCAAGGATCGTTTGGGTCCTGCGGAGAATCCGCGGGTCTCCTCATGCGGGAGGTGCGCACCGATCCACGAAGGAGGGAAGATCCCTATGGTCCCACCAGGAATGAGGGTCGAAGTCAGAGAGTCCGAGACTTCACTCACATGCGAAAGTTGAGGCGAGTCACTAGTAATTCGGAAGGAGACGTTTTCGTGAGCGATGACGGCGTTATGCAGAGGGATCGTCCGACCTGACAAGTTGCTCCGGTACTCATCCGATGAGCTGTATTAGAGGCGATGCGAGGAAATCTGAGGAGGACTCCCCAAACTCATACGGTCATGCTTGTGCTCTAAGCTCATCAAACGGTGCTCTCGAGTGCAATTGTGCGGCAGAAACTCGAAAGAGTTTGGTCTTCCGGAGACTTAGCCAGACACGTCAAGACCTAGGTCAAGCGATTCCGAGAAGGATGGCATCAGAAAATGAATGCGAGGTCACTAATAATATGACCCGGCAGAACCGTCATCACGGGCTATTCCGCGCATCGCGGCTAACTCGTTCTGGTCCGGGACTATCCGGTCCAGATCGACAAACCGAAGGGATACGCGGAGGATGACGCGTCGGATATTGGCTCCGCAATCGCCTCGATCATCGCATGTCTAGTGAAGGAGCCCCAAGAAGCGCTTATGATCGATCAGGATCAAGTGGCTAAAATGCTAGACGAAGCGTTGGCTAAACAACGGGA
Source organism: Asparagus setaceus (assembly GCA_012295165.1). Taxonomy (NCBI): domain Eukaryota; kingdom Viridiplantae; phylum Streptophyta; class Magnoliopsida; order Asparagales; family Asparagaceae; genus Asparagus; species Asparagus setaceus. The sequence goes on from WHSE01000161.1 coordinate 31,278, forward strand.
AAACTTCAAGCTAGAGATGGATTTGGCCATGTAGACGATGAGAGAAATGCACGACCAACAGATCCAAGCCTTGACAAAGCATCGAGGTGAATCGAGTCAGCGCATCGACGTCGATCAAGATGACAGCGATTCGGACCAGGAGGAAGCACAAGAGGATGATAACCCTCCTGAACCAGCATACATGCGTAGATCGTTGCTCATGAGAATGAGAAAATCAAAGACCTCGAGCAAAATCAACTCATTGATTTCCGCCAAAGTTGAAGAAGAATTATTCCTTGCCCAGGGGAGTGGGAATCAATCCCATACCGTCAAAGTTTAACTTAATAAACTGTTTGGCGGAAGGGTTCCACTGGCGACGCGATTTACTTCAAGTCGCACCTCGGAGTCATATCTAGAAACGAGCCCCTGATGGTTCGGTCATTCGTTGGTACCCTGCGGGGAGCTGCCTTCGATTGGTACCGCCGTCTCAAGCCAGGGAGCATTCATAGCTGGGACGATATGGAATCTAGTTTCCTCACCAATTTCTTCGATGACGATCACAGGAAGTATCGATGGGACCTTTCGACGAAAGACGGAGAAACTATAGATATCTTTGTCAAACGATTCCGGAACAAGGCAATGAACTGTCGGGATCCGATAACAGAGGAGTTCATCCTCCAGACCTGCCATAACAACTTGTCGATAGACGTGCTAGAGGCAATGGGGACAGCACCGTCTATAACGTGGAAGGATTTGAAGGTTCGTGGAGAGCAAGCTGAAAGATTCCTCAAAAGGAAAAAGGCGAGAAAAGGTGCGGCAATGAAGCTCAGCGTAACTTTGTCCCATGGCAAAGGAAAAAGCAGAGCCAAACGCGGCGGTTCGCGAACAAACGTTAACTCAACCCAGCGGCAGCGACAGCCAGCGGAACAACGAGCCGCGCAGGCACAATCAATGGCAACGGGCCACGAAACGAAAGCCTGGCCAGAGATTCGAAGTCCTATTCCTTTAGGACGGCCGAGATTCACGGTCTCTTCAAGTATCTTGTCAAAATAACAAGATCAAGCTCCCTCCGATTCAGAATCAAGAAGAAGCAATGAGGACGAATGACCCAAAATACTGCGCGTATCACAGGGCAATTCATCACCCCACTAAATCCTGTTTCAGCCTTAAGGATAAAATCCAAGCTTTAATTGGCGTAGGGTCATTACTATGAAGCCGTCCAAAGAAAAGAAGGTGGAGCAAATGCGGTGTCCATAAGCTTTGGGTCGAGTGCCATTGACATGGTTCGAACCCAAACCGGTGGTCAAAGTCGCCAATGAAGGCGGTGAATGGCGACCCACACAAACAGCGCGAAAGGACTTGTATCATATCACCCCAAATGGCGAAGTCTGTGGATCCACCGAACTGCTTGAGGATGAGCAATGGGTAGCCTCTTCTTCATTGAAGAAAAATCAAAGCGAAGGGAAAGGCATGCTTGCTACTTATTCTCGGAGAGATGACGAACAGTGGTAACATTCCACCGTCCAGAAGGGAACTGAAGCCGCGCCACGAGGCGGACAAGTACAAATATAAGTACCGGAAGTCCCCAACCCTAATGCCAAACATTGTCGGCTGGGGGTGCAACGACTCCCTCACTCGCCGCAGAAAGAAGCGCAGTGGGCGCCAAGGAAGCCAGGCCAAGCGACCACAAAGTTCAACTCGAAGCGATCTCGGTTCAATCACCCGATTAGAAGAGACAAACCGGGAAGCTCCAACGCCATATCGCCGACGTTATTGCCCAATTGGCTAATATTCCGCAAGGATCACTCTTCTGACTGTGCGGTTGTCAAAGAGACAAGAAAGCCCTTGAAGCCCTCGCCGATTCGAGAGGTCTTCCTCACCCGATCGAGGCCAAGTCCGGAAGAGTCGGCCCAATGCAACCTCAGCGGCTAAACACTTCCCGCATCACTTTTACAAAGGAGGATATCACGGGCGAAATTCAAACACGATAGGCGCTATACTTCAGGGTATATTGGCTCTAGTGAAGTTAATGGATCCAAGTCGATCCGGGTTCCGTATGAGCATCATGCCCTCGCCTCATGTATCACCTTGGTTCACGCGTGGGCTGGCATCAACGGCCGGTGATCTACGAATTTAACACCAGCGGGTCGGCGCTTGGTAAAATCCGGATAAAGTGCCAAATGGGGGACTTAAAGTCGAAGTCACCCTATGTGATTGACGGAGACTTCCTATAACTTATTGTTGGGTCGACCTTGGATCCACAATAGCGTTATAGTCCCATCTACTCTTCATCGTGTCTCAATTATGTAGACACGAATAATGAGGTCAAGGCGGTGGTCGCGGACAAACAACCGTTTAAGGGGATGGAGAATTATTTCAGCGATTCTCTCCTCGGTAATGAGTCCGGCGAATCATCGGCCTAAGGCACGGACAGTGGAAGAAGGCGTCAGAAGCCGGGCTTGATTATAGTGGTGGTTTTATTTTAAATGACATTGTACCCTTGTAATCAATCTTGGCGATGAAGAATCGTCGGATGAACATTGTAATTGGCAAATTAGATGAATCAATAAATGCGATTTAGAGTATCCTTTGTCTTTGAATGATGTGATGACAGGTTTGTACAACAATCCGAGTTGCACCTACCAACTTCGGTCATTTTGCTTTACAGCGGTTAGAGACTCCTTTGGGACAACACTTCGTCATCCGAAGATCGGGTAATGAAAAGACTTGGTTTACGAGGAAAGGAGATCACGGTTCCAGCAAGTCATTTCTTTGAAGTAGATGAAGACAACAATGGGCCTATCCTCCACCTTAGGATATAGTCAGAATCTGGGTATCATGAAGAAATGGGGGTATAACTTGACACAAGGGAAGGTCTATGTTTTGGCGAGGTCCTCGAGTCCCTCGAGGCGGCATATGTCCCAAGAGCGGGATAATTATCGCATTTAGAAGGAGATTGGGATACGAATCCTCCTCGAAGATGAATGCTCGTGGGCGATTGATAATAATCCACCCGATGAGGTAGGCGGACATTCGTGCGATTCTTGACTTGGGATTGACACCGCCTCGGAGAAGCTTTCAAGGCTTTAATGTCAAATATGGCTTGATTGATCCGCTCTTTGTTGAGTGATGAAGATGCCAACATGGGAACCCATGGATCCATCAACTCAAGAGCGGTTTGGGGATAGGTTGAACAAAGAGAACCCCCACTAAGGATGAGGTAGTCGAGGTTAATATAGGTGATGAAGAGCATCCTAAACTCATAAACATCAGCAATACTCTTCCCTCGGAAGAAAGGAAGAGTTGATTGCCTTAATCGAGGAGTATATCGATGTATTCGCTGGAGTTACGAGGACATGCGGGACTCGACCCTAATGTGGCGACACATCCTCAACATCATGATGGATGTCAAACTGTCAAGCAACATAAAGGCGGTTCGTCCACAAATCTTCGAACATGTCGTGAGCGAAGTGAAGAAAGTCATAGAATCGGATTCATCGAGGAAATTCAACATCCGGATTGGGTGGCGAATATAGTCGGTCATGAAGAAGAATGGTTCGATTAGGATGCGTTATGCATTCTGAGACCTAAACGCCGCTTGCCGAAGGATGATTTCCCTCGCCAATCACCGGCGTCATAGTTGACAATACATGTGGATTAGAGGATGTCCTTTATGGATGGCTTTTGGGTATAATCAAATCAAGATGCACCCGATGGCTAAACACCGGCGTTTGAGCGCCCATCGGTATATTTTGCTACGGTCATGCCGTTCGCTTAAAAACGCCGTAGCGACATACCGGCGAGCAATGACGGAGATTTTCAAGATCATCTCCAGAAAGATCGAATGCTACGTTGGCGATTTGGTCGTGGCGTGACAAGAGATCACATCAAAGATCTTAGAGCGGTATTGAACTCATGCGGACTCATCAACTAAAGATGAACCCCGCAAATCCTTCCTTAGGATGTCCGGTGGCAAGTTCCTCCGGCCGTCGTCACGACAAAGGAATCCGTCGATCGACAAAGTGAAGGCAATTCAAGAGTTGCAACCTCAGAATCTGAGAGAACTTCGGTTACAAGGCGATTGGCGTACATCCGACGGTTCATATCGAACCTATCGGCGCAAATGCCAACCGTTCTCTAAGTTGAACAAGAAGGCGTGTCGTTTATTTGGGATGACGCCTGTCAGAAGGCATTCGAAGAGATCAAATCGTATCTTCGCTAAACCTCCGTTCTTGTTGCACGCTGATGGAAAGCCATTCTGATTCACGTCAAGGCAACGGATCACTCGTTAAGCGCTTTACTGGCGGAGCGACGGCAATGTCCGAAACGAGCGATGTATTACAGGCGAACATTGGTGGGCGAGTCTCGATATCCAATGGTCGAAGCGTTGCCTTGCATTAGTGTTCGCGGTTGGAAAATCGGCACTATTTAGTCGGACGACGATTTATGTTATCTCGTAAATCCGGTCCGAATATTTATGACCGGTAGGCCTCAATGAGTTGGCGTTTGGCGAAATGGGCTCTACTCTTGTCCCAATATGACTTGCACTTCAAACAACAGTCGGTCAAAGGACAAGCGATTCGCGATCTCTTGGTACAACCCGACAACGGGCCTTGATTGAGCTATCGATGATCTTCGGATGAAGTCGAAGTCAACACTACATCGCACCAACAAATATGGCGATTGTATTTCGGAGCTTCTCGGGCCACTAATGTGGCAAGTGCCGGATGTTCTAAGATTCCGAGAGTCGGGGTTGTCTTAGTTTCCCAGGAATCATGTCATGCCCGTGCTTATTCACTTCGAATCGTTCTCCAATAACGTAGCGAATATATTTATCGGACTTACCGCCAAGGCTGGGGTTGAATATCTCGAAGCATCTGGCGATTCACAATTGATAGTCAGACAGATCCGTGGAGACTACGAAGTTAGGAACCCTGATCTGGTCCCCTATCATCAGATAGCCGTTGAAATGGCAAACTCATTTGAAGAATTCTTCATCGAATATATCCCGCGCCGAACGCTCATGCGATGCATTAGCGCGTGCGATGTCGGCACAATCTTAGAGGCGAGCAATTGGTTACGGTCAGGACTCACCAGCTCTTCGTACCAATATATGATGGGGTACAAGAAGACAAAGGGATAGTTACTAAAGAGGTAAATGCAACCCAAACCAAGTTGGAGCCCCGAGAATGGCGCTTTCCTATCATCGATTACGTCTTACATGGTATTCTACCGAAAGGCGTGAAGGAGAAGTCAATCCGGCGAAGAGCTCCAAGATTCACGACACGAAACCCGGATGCTATATGTAGGAAGTGCGATGGTTGATGGGCAAAAGCGAGTGTTTACCTTTTATAGTCGCAAGTGCACAACCATTGTCAAGTTATAGTATTTAAGATTGTCGATCCCACGAGGAACGAAATAGAAAGTGTTTGATTCAAGTTCGGTTCTCAAATTATGCGTGACAATTAGGGTTTTATTCAAGATAATATGAAAATATGATGAAGTGATGAGAGTGGATTTGGATTGTGTGTGAAGGAATCACAATTAAAAGAGCGAGATTTCAATAAGAGAGATGAAGGAATCTAGAATTGAATCCACTAGCTAACTCAAATTATAATCTCTGAAAAATTCTCTTTTACCACATCTCATATTAGATTTATTAAGCATAAGATATCAAACCACTTAAGGAAAGCATAACTTATCAAATTATCACCTAATTGAAATTCAAACTCATGAAGAGTAATAACAAGATAATAATCCTAGAATTCATAAGCATAGCCTATTAAACCACTTAAGGAAAGCATAAACTATCAAATTCTTCTTCTATCGATTAGTTCTCTAGTTGATTAACCTAAACATGATCTTTTAAGCATAAGAGATGATTCATAAACACAAAAGAGATTAGACTAGTTTCATGCAACCTAGATCCCCACAAGAGTTTAGTTCAACATCTTGGGAAATTCAAACAAATAGAAAAAGAAAGAAAATAAAAAGAAAAGAAAAATTCTAAACTAATCTAACTACAAAGCAATTAAATCTAAACTACAAAAGCTATTAAATCTAAACTACAAAGCAAATAAATAACAAGAAAGAAAAAAAATAATAAAGAGAAATAAAGAGAAACACGCAACTCATCATCATCAACTCATCCTCCTTTTGGTCCTTGAACAAGAAGAAGAAGATGGGATTGAAGGGGCGAAAAATATTTATTTATTGAGGAAAAATTATTACAATGAAAGGTACTCTAAAACAAGAGTAACCCTTTCTCTCAAAAGGAGTTTTACAAAATATTTCACACCTCTAAACCCTCGGATACTACCCTATTTATACCCCAACAGTTGATGTGAACCATTGGATCAAACTTGGCCAAAAAGGAAGAAAATCTTTCCTTAATTGAATCTGCTTGCCTCGGTTGGCCCGTGTCGGTTATGGTAGCCGGTTGGCAATCGTTGGCCAACCGGTTGGTTTCAATTTGTCTTTTCTTGGATTTTTCTTCAATTTCTCTTGGATCACTATGGTATCTTGGGCTTTGTTTGTCTTCGATTTGGGCTTCAAAATTGGTAGAAATTGAGAATTAGAGTCATTTGAGCTTTTATTCATTAATACTCCATTATTACGCAAAATAAGATAAAACATATTATTAGTAACATATTTATTGATATAAAATAGATAATGAGGTTATTAAAATGTCATTAAAATGTGATTATCAAATACCCCCACACCTAAACTTTTGCTAGTCCTCTAGCAAGGAAGAAAAATGAAAAGAAAGAAAGAAAAATCCTAACTCACTTTCGCGAGTCAGCGGTTGTATTTAGCGCATAACAAGCCTTTAAACCCTAGGTTACCCTAGTGGACGAGTTGTAGTCGTGAGGGTTTGAGTGAATATACCCACAAAATTGATCAACTTGCCAATTTAAAGAAGCTAATTGAATAATTCAAAAATTCCACAAGTCGGTTAATACTCAAGAAAATGTTTTTATCATGATTCCAAAGTAAACTTCTTAAGAAAATCCTTCCATTGTAGTGATACAAAACCAAGTTTTTCTCAAAGATTTAATTCAAAAGTTTTGAAGGAAACATGCTAACTCTTTGTTTCAAACAATGTTCAAGTCTCTTAACCCATTTTGAAAAATCAAGAACATATACCATTATTTCCATATATATAAAAACATGGTTAGTTTTAGTTTTTTTTTTTTTTTCTTGGTAGTCTTGTTTTTTTAATGGGACTTTCTGAAGTGACCATTTAGCGAGTTTGGGCCAATGAATCCCAACCCAATTGGGCTTAGGTCATTAAGCATAAAAATACTCCTCGGGCTTAATTACTCAGTCAACTTAGGCTTAGTAACAAAGAACTACCGATGATTTTAAGAGAAATTTATTTGGTGCCCATTTTTCGCACTCTTTTTGTTAAGTTAGTATAATATATATATGTGTATATGTATATATGTCTTGAAAAATATTTGGATTAATGCAACTTAAAGATCATTTTCAACTCTAAGTTAAGCATAAAAATTTCATCACTGATTAAACATCCAAGTTAAACTTTAGTAAAGTTACACCACTTTGAAAATCATTCTTTGGAATTTATTTAAAATCATCATAAAAGGTAAACTTGAGTGTATAACTAACTTCGGGATTAGAAGACTATTAATCAACTCTATTAAGTTGGCAAGTGACAATTTTTTAAAGAAAAGAAAATGAAAAATGAATAAGAAAAAGAAAATGAAAAATGCGAAAATGAAAAATGACTAAAATCTGAGAGAATTTGACTAAGTCCCACCCCACACCTATTTGCATTGTCCTCAATGTAAATAGAAATAACATGGAGAAGAGTGGAAGCACTTACGGATGTTGGATGACTGGAACAGAAAAAAATTGAAAACGCATTTACATTATGCAGAGGGGAGACGAAACCAATTGTTGTGTTTTTTAAGTATTATGCAGTGATTTACAAGAGATTTTTTTTTTTTTAAAAAGAACAAGAATCTCACATGAGAGAAGAATAAATTCTTTTATTATTATTGTGGGACAAAAACAAAAATGTAGAATAAAAGATGAAACATGAGAAGCTCACATTCTACATTAACTCCTACCTTATTCTTTGAAAATTCTAGAAATTTAAAGAATTTCAAAATGATATAATTCTTGATGTGCTTAAATTCCAAAAATTTCGGGGTTTTAGTGATGTGTGCGGACAATGGTAGGTATTAATGGTTGTATGCTTTTGAACTTAGATTCATTATTAACAAAATTTCATCAAAATGAAATCTTGTTGTTTTCTATTTTCTAAAACCTAGGTTCATTAACAAAGGGTTCTTCAAATGTTGGCATCAAGATGCATGTATTCAACATAATTCTCTTCTGAAGGACTTGATTATTAACACAGTTCGCATTTGTGAATGGATTGCATTCACTTGATCTTGAAAAGTTGAACTTGACCCCGTTCCTTGGATTGGTCACGGGTTGACTTCGAAATGATCCTTTCTCTCTCTCACTTATAGCTAGCTAGTTGACCAAGCTGGGTTTCTAATCTAGCTATGGCTTGAGTGTTGGAGTTGAGAATTTGTCTGTTGATTGCATAAAGGAGTTCATCGTGTTAGATGTTTGAGTCAACAAGTTAAGTGGTGGTAGAGGTTTTAATCAAGGCTTCCAAACCTCTTTCCAACACATTAAGGCGTTTCTCAACATTTGAAGGAATATGATTTGTAGATTGATGATGAGAACCGATTTGGAAATGGTGATTTGATTGTGAAATTGGTTTGAGAGCTGAAAGAAGCTGCGTTGCCCCTAGGAATTGTTGGTTTGAAGAGGGAGTGAAATTTTAATTTCACGAGTTACCGATTCCATGCAAAATTGGATGATTTCTCCAACTGGATTATAGGTTGGAGAAAATGGATCATTAATCGGATCTTTGGAATCGGCATTCATCCGTTCTAGAGATTGAGTATTTCCTACAGTGGACATTGCTCAAGCATGGGCGTAGAAAGAGCGATTATGACAACGAAGCGAAACTTGATTGATTTGGCCGGAGCTCGTTCTTTGGTTTCTAAAGTTTCTAACTGCGTAGAATTGTAGCCATCTTAGCCGGAGGCTATGTTTGACTCTAAGGAAGGACCTCTAGAAGCTGGATTGGGTAGCTGATGAATCCGCAGTGTTCCCATTGCATAGTTTTCTCGGATAAATTCTCTAAAAGTCCCAAGCTTCATCGGCATTTTTCTTCATGAAATCCCCTTGACACATTGACTCTAAGGAAGTTTTTGCGGGATAGTCCAATCATTAAGTAAATGATTTGGCACAATCGCCATTTTTCCGACCGTGGTGAGGACATTGGATGAGGAGATCCTTAAACCTATCGAAATACTTCCGAATGGCTCACGGGACAATCCTAAAATTTTGAATCTTGTTTCGAGCTTGACCGTTTTGTGAATTGGGAAGAATTTTTAGAAAAACTTTTACAAAATCAGCCAGTTGAAATCGAATCATTGGGTAGTATGCAGCCATTTCTTTGCTTTGTCCTTAAGAGTGAAGGGAATAAATCGAAGCTTAATTGCATCCTCGAGTTAGGTCTTTCATTTTAATCATGAGGAGACTTCTTCAAATTCGAGATGAAAATATATCGTCTTGGTTTCGTTCCTAAGAATTTTGGAAGCATGTTGATGAAATGTGGTCGGAGTTCAAATTAGTTCCATTTGCTTCGGGAAGCTTAATGCATGAAGGGATAGCATTCCTAGTTGGGTAGAGATATCTTGAAGAACGGGAGGATTGGCCATTTCGTTTGGTTGAGAAGTTGAATCGAGCCGAACTAAGCGATTGGTATTATCCCTAACCCGTTTGCATGAACCAAAATCAAGATTTTTTTTTAATTAAAAAATAAATGAAAAAGTTAGTGAGATGGTGAAAAGAGAAGAAGAGGGAAGAAGAAAAGAAAAATTAACAAATCAAGGCAATCACTTTTCAATCACCCTAACTCTAGGGTTAAGCCTAAACCCGGCTAGACCAGCTCAACCAAAACTCCTAAGTGAAAAAATCAGGTTTACGTGGGTAATTAGCCGTAAGGATAGTACTAGAGGAGATCAAAGATCAATTAAGTACCTGCGTTCCTTGCGGCTAACTACCTAAACCTACTGCTTTAGACACCAATTAATCCAAATAAACTTAGACAGTTCACTCAAGAATTTCTTGTTCCTTATTGAGCTCGAATTCTTAGGGGCCAACGTCTAATTCTTTTAGGAGGCTTGGGTTTGTGTAGTGAGGAATCGGTGATTTTTGGGCAAGAAAGGGTGATGAAATCCCTCCTTATCTTGATTAATGGGTTTTGCCCTTAAAATATTTTCAAGTGAGTGTCAATTCAAAATGCTCAAATCACTTTGGTGAATTCCTACTATTATATGCAATACTGCCCTAGAAATTAAAAGCAACTAAAAGGATGAGAAAGAAAAATATATATATATTTTTAATTATGGTCGACAAGAAAGAAAGTCAGTTTTTTATATTAACCTAATTGTCTCTAATGTGATGAACTACCTATAGGGTGGAATTAAAATACTAGAGAGTTACCAACGCTAAAGCAATGCAAAGCCTCGTTGGAGGCAACCTTCAATCTCGAATCTTCAACTCCTTGCCTTCAAGCTCCTTTTGTCATTCACAATAGACAAACACACAAGTTGAAGAACTAAAAAAATTCCTACTTAACACCGTTCCCGACATGGCCAAAACTTGATGGGCAAAAGCAGTGTTTACCTTTTATAGTCGCAAGTGCACAACCATTGTCAAGTTATAGTATTTAAGATTGTCGATCCCGAGGCGAGGAGGAAGTGTTTGATTCAAGTTCGGTTCTCAAATTATGCGTGACAATTAGGGTTTTATTCAAGATAATATGAAAATATGATGAAGTGATGAGAGAGTGGATTTGGATTGTGTGTGAAGGAATCACAATTAAAAAGACGAGATTTCAATAAGAGAGTTGAAGGAATCTAGAATTGAATCCACTAGCTAACTCAAATTATAATCTACGAAAAATTCTCTTTTACCACATCTCATATTAGATTTATTAAGCATAAGATATCAAACCACTTAAGGAAAGCATAACTTATCAAATTATCACCTAATTGAAATTCAAACTCATGAAGAGAGTAATAACAAGATAATAATCCTAGAATTCATAAGCATAGCCTATCAAACCACTTAAGGAAAGCATAAACTATCAAATTCTTCTTCTATCGATTAGTTCTCTAGTTGATTAACCTAAACATGATCTTTTAAGCATAAGAGAGATGATTCATAAACACAAAAGAGATTAGACTAGTTTCATGCAACCTAGATCCCCACAAGAGTTTAGTTCAACATCTTGGGAAATTCAAACAAATAGAAAAAGAAAAGAAAATAAAAAGAAAAGAAAAATTCTAAACTAATCTAACTACAAAGCAATTAAATCTAAACTACAAAAGCCATTAAATCTAAACTACAAAGCAAATAAATAACAAGAAAGAAAAGAAATAATAGAAATAAAGAGAAACACGCAACTCATCATCATCAACTCATCCTCCTTTTGGTCCTTGAACAAGAAGAAGAAGATGGGATTGAAGGGGAAAATATTTATTTATTGAGGAAAAATTATTACAATGAAAGGTACTCTAAAACAAAAGCAACCTTTCTCTCCAAAGGAGTTTTACAAAATATTTCACACCTCTAAACCCGGATACTACCCTATTTATACCCAACGGAGTTGTGTGAACTATTGGATCAAACTTGGCCAAAAGGAAGAAATCTTTCCTTAATTGAATCTAGCTGCCTTGTCCAGTTGGTCAGTTGTGTGGGATTGGTTTCAACAGAATTTGTCTTTCTTGATTTTTTCCACGTTTCTCTTGGATCACTATGGTATCTTGGGCCTTTGTTTGTCTTGATTTGGGCTTCAAAATTGGTAGAAATTGAGAATTTGAGTCATTTGAGCTTTTATTCATTAATACTCCATTATTACGCAAAATAAGATAAAACATATTATTAGTAACATATTTATTGATATAAAATAGATAATGAGGTTATTAAAATGTCATTAAAATGTGATTATCAATGGTCTTTTACTCCGATGCCTCTCAAACAAAAGCGAAGAGGTCCTCCGGGGAAACACGAAGGTGAATGTAGTCTTTACCGGCCTGGTCCCAAGCTCTCGATCGAATCGGGAGAATGGGCTACTTCAACCAACGATGATTAATGGCCTTGATCGAGTCACGCCGAAATGCCGCAGCGTGTGATTCAGCGAATTACATGCATCGGCCTCTGGCGGTTGCATCCTCCGGCCACATCTGGCCATTCGAGACATGGGGAATGGGCGTTGTAGGTCCCATTTTCCTCCGTCGGTCAAAGCGTCGGTTTATTCTAGCGATCGACTACTTCTCAAGTGGTGAAGCAATCCCGCTAAAGGAAGTAAAGGCGAAATCACGTGCGTCAAATTTATCAAACACCATGTCATCTATCGACATGGTGTCCGAACGGATCGTGCATGACAACGGTCCCCGATTCATCGGCAATTCCTTCATCGAGGTTTTGCGAAAACTCAAGATACAAGGCGTCACCGTCAGGCTATAATCCGGTTTGCAAATGGATTAGCCGAAGCGTTCAACAAGGCGATTATCAAGATCTTGTCAAAGCTTGTGAAGAATAACAAAGCGAGGCTGGGACGATAAACTTCAGACTTCTGGGCATATCCTCGCTGTGATACGCCACGCCAATGGAGACCGTATTCTACGGTCACGGATGTGAAGCGATTCTCGTTGGAGATCGAATCCGTCACCGTATCGCCCTTTCAACAGAGAGATGACGGCCAGAACAACATCAGAAGCGTCTCGAAGAGCTCGAGATGTTGGATGAAAAGCACGGAAGCTCAACAATGCATTGAGTTTTACCAAGCTAGGATGTCGAGCTTTCCAAGAAAGTCGACAGCGGAGTTTCAAAGAAGGAGATTTGGTCCTCATTTGCTCGGCGACCAATAATCCTCACTTCAAAAGGTAAATTCGAACCTAAATGGGAAGGTCCGTTTGTAATAAAACGGTCTACTCTAATGGTGCATACGCCTAATAACACAAAATGGAGGCAGGCAATTAATCTTAGATAAATGGGAAGTTCTGAAGAAATACTACCCTTAGTATCTTCGGGATAACCCGTTCAGCGGGAAGTTCCTCGTGGGATCACCCATTTTCCTTGAGGATAACCCTAGATTTGTCCTCCATCATAATTTCCCCACCGATCAAATTCCTTGGCGGTGGTGTCACAAATACCGGTACATTACCAAAATCCCTCTTGATTCTTTCTATGAACAAGAGGCCCTCAAAATTCCTTTCCTTGGGAGATAGAATATAAAATTCTTCCTCAAGCGTAAGATCCTTTTCGCGATAAGCGGAAGGGTCCTACCCCTTTCATCTTAGGTAGCGCCCGTGAAGGTATCTTGGCCGGGATTTTCGGACGGGTTGTCCGTGAAGGTCGCTGAGTCTCTTCGGTTCTCGAGTGGAGATCCTTTAGTTCCATCTCTTTCCTGGAAGTGGCCCGGTGAAGGTATCTTAGGGATTTTCAGAACCGGGTTGTCCGCTTTGAAGGTCACGGAGTCTCGGTTCTGGTGGAGATCCACTCTTAGTTCCACCCTTTCCGGTGCTTGGTGAAGGTAAGCTTGGAACTTTCATCTTAGGTAGCCTTGAAGGTATCTTGGCCAGGGATTTTCAAACCGGGTTGTCCTTTGAAGGTCACTGAGTTTCTTCGGTTCTCGGTGGAGATCCACTCTTAGTTCCATCTCTCTCCCAGTAGCCGGTGAAGGTATCGTAGGATTTTCGGACCAGTTGTCGCTGAAGGTCACACGAGTCTCTTCGGTTCTCGAGTGGAGATCCCACTCTTAGTTCCATCTCTCTCTAGTGGCCGTGAAGGTATCTTGTAGGGATTTTCAGAACCAATAATCTATCCCAAGATAAATCAAATAGCTTCTTCAAGAGAAAAGCCTTCAATTGAAATCCACCCGTCACCAAAGAGGAGCAATCTTGAGAGATAGGTTCTCAATTTTGTATTTCTCTATTTCTTGTTGTTCTCATAAGGCTACATATGAATCCTATATATAGGATTAAACTTGCCTTGTAGATTTCAAAACCACCTATCGACGGGAATTTAATACCTTCATGGGATATGCATAATAAATTAACTCATCAAAATGAGCATACTAGATCCTATCTAGATATCTATCATTTTCTTAAATAAAATCTAGTAACCCAACATTTCAAGCTATATAGCACTTGTAAAACAAACTTAACCATCATATCAAAACATACTAAATTATCAAATCAGAAATGGCAATATCATCAAGTCAAAAGGACCATATAACAATCTATCTCCTAAGTGACTCGTTCTAGAGAATCCAAATGTGGTCTAGTGCTACACATATCACAATATGCGCTTATGACATACACCCAGGGAATCTTCATTCCCGGTAGCTGAGACCCACCACCACATATCACATGTCGGTGTCATGCATAATAACATGTTAACAAAGCTATCCTTTACTAGTTATAGGTTAAGCACAAATTTAAGAAACCTCTAAATTAGATCATATCTCCAAGCAAGTGATCATCACAGTGCATGATCTAACAAAATAATTTCTAAGGATAATATAACAATTATATGAAAGATACCCAAATAATATGTGCAACAATAAAACTTAATTAATATTCAAAAACTATTACATAAAATGTATTGGATGTGCAAGGGCGTACAAAACTACTCTAGCAAGATCATCTTCCATGAGCATCAACATCAGGCTTTTTGCCTTCTTGTCCTTAAGATGCCACTGCTTAAATTCTTTTTTCAAATTCAAGAGCATCTTCATTTAGAATTGGAGAAGTGATCTCAAGGACACTATCTACATTGTCATGAATTAAATCGT
>WHSE01000162.1:0-46155 GCA_012295165.1 Asparagus setaceus
CACAATGTATGTGACTCAAATGAGAAAATAATAATAATACATTACTCTTGTGTATTAACAGCTTACTGTGTTTTGGTCTGTGACTCAAATGAGAAAATAATAATAATACATTACTAATAATAATACATACCTAACAAATGCAGGCAATTGGCCGATTGTTTTTGACAAACTCCCTTCTTCGTCCATGCTGGACTTGACTGCCTGTGGATTGCAAAGTCTTCCTAATGCCGCGTCTTCTTCTGTGCTTACTAATAGTACATCATCTATTAAAATTGTTGATCTTTCTAACAATGACTTCAGCAATAGCACAATGCTTGACTGGCTTCTGAGAAAAAGTTAAATGGAAGCCTTGCTCATCTTTATCTTTCCTACTGTTGTGTACAAGATCCAACTCCTCATTCTATAATGAATTTGTTGTCCCTCAAAACTCTCGTTCTTAGGGGGGTTATTCATGGGACATTTTGGGGGATAATGGGATAATTTTGGGAATTCTACTTTATGGTGTTATTCATTGGGATAATGGAATAAGGATAGTAACTTTTGGTGGTTTGTTAGAACACTAGTGGGATAATTTCACCACTTGGGATAAAATTATCCCACTCATATAAAATTTTTGCCCCAATAGTAAAATTTACCACATCCTCCATATTGGAACAATTATATTCCACTTTGAAGACAATTGGGATAATTTTGAAACATATTTATATTACTTAATTAATGCATGCTAATTATATTATAAATATATACCATGATAAATAAAACATAAAATAATAATATATTCAATATATTTATCATATTATATTATCATGTAATAGAATAAAACATTATTATAATTTAATTTTATGTATAATTTATTATATTATATTTATTATATATTATTATGCAATATCACATAGTATATTATATCATAATAAAATAGTACAATATATTTATATTATATTATCATGTAATAGAATAAAATATTATTATAATTTAATTTTATGTATAATTTATTCTATTATATTTATTATATATTATGCAATATCACATAGTATATTATATCATAATAAAATAGTACAGTATATTTATTATAATGTTATATTATATTATTATTATATTATATAATAATGTAATAATATATATTATATATATTATATTATATTAGTTGTAGTTAATATTTTACTATAGTTAATATAATATTATATTCTATTATATTAAACCAATATAATAATATATTATAATATAATATAGCATAATATTAAAATTATTGAATATGTTAGTATATTATATTTAATTATATAATATAATATAAATCATGTCATATGATTATATTATATTATATTTATATATTATATTGATATAATAAAATATATTATTGTACTATAATATAATACGTTTTAGATATTATGTATATATTATAGTAATTATCATATAATATTATATTATATTTATTTATAATGTAGTATTTTAAATAATATTATACTAAATAAAAGAAAATATTATGATATTTTATGCAGAAATTATAACCAATGATACTATATTCTAATATATTAAATTAAATATTATATTATTGAAATATTATATTACATATTTCATATATTCTATCAATTATTATGCATACTATTATAATATAATATAATAAAATAGTTAATAATATTAATTATATTATATATTTTAGTATAAAGTAAAATAATGTATTATATTATAATAACATACTAAATGATTGTTCAGGGGAAAGTTGGTTTGTTATTCATTGCTCGTTTGAACTCGTATACGGCTTCATTGGCCTACAACAAAATTCAAACAAAGAAAATGCCTTTTATTTCGAGGCTTACAATGGCGAAAATTACAACTTCTTCCTTTTGAACAAACACGAGGATCTCTATTTTACGGGATCCCGGCTGCGTGAGTTCTTTGCTGTCTTGGGGACTTTTATTCGGTAGTGGACCAGCGCAATCCGATCAGTGGAAACGGGTTGCGGAACTCTGAGGCGTGAAGGGGCTCGTTCACGAAGCAGCGGCACTGAGGATCACACCTCCGAAGGAGGATCGCGGGGATCACCTTGAAGGAGAGGATCGGCGGGCGGGTGAGATCTACTAGGAGAAATCTGGCCCTTAATGCAGGCCGGGTTAAACACCTCGCGGTTTGTAGATCGGGCGTGCTTTCGTCGGTGCTTTCAGCTGTCGTCGGCCCTTCGTGGATCTCGCGAGGAGCTCTCTCAGAATATCGAGAAAATTCAACTCCCAAAATCCGGCCAGGTGGCTGAGCACCCCAACTATTTATAGGAAAACAATAGGGGGCTTTTCTCTGGCGGCCGGACACCCTTGGTGTCGGGCCTAACCGAACACCTTTGGTGTCCGGCCTTTGGCCGGACACCATTTGTGTCCGGCGGTGGCCGGGCGTTTTGGCTTCGGTTTAGTTTTCGGACTTTTACGTGACATTCGTTCGCTCTTGTCGTCGTCGTTCTAAGTCCGTGCTTGGTTCTCTTGATCGGTTTCATCCCGTCAGCGGTTTAGTGACGATCGGTCAATGTTCAAATCTGATCACCGTCGGCGTTGAATCCGATCGATCTCTTTAAAGCTTCGCTTGTTGGATTCATTCCATAACACGTAGCCTCGTTGATTCGTACGCGTTGCTGACCCACTTTGTGTGTTCGTCAATTTGCTTTATGCGGCGTCGGTTTTGTCGAATGGGTTGTTGGTTGTTAACCCACCGTCACGAGTTTCGTTCGGGCACTGATAAGCAATTTTTAACGCCTACAGATACCCCCTCCAAAGCGTCTCAGTCTCGATTCTTGATGAGTCTGGGATGCTTTGGACATGATGAGCCCTTCACCCTTCAATCGGTGTGATGGGACTTGTGAATGACCTTGGCGTTCAATCTCTCCACTCCTTTCAGTCTTTCCAGTGCTTTGTAGGATTGCTGAAGTTATTACGGTACTGCATTTTTTGTCTGACCGTCGTCGAGATCTTGACCAGAGGTCGGTAGATGAATTTCTTTCGAGGTTAACTCCGGTATTTGATTCCTCCAATTCTCTCGAGGTTCTCCGGTGCTTTGTAGGATACGGGATGTTACTGATCTTTGCATTTATTGCTTGACCGTTGTTGGAATTCGAACCGTAGCTAATTGAGTTTATTTGATGTTGACTCGTTATGCGGTGGATTGTCGTCCAATTGACCATCGAGATTCCTCCGTTGATGGAGAATCCCTCAACTGCTGACGTTAGTGGGCGTTGAACCATAGGTTTTAACCTTCAATCGGCAAATGCAGCGTTGACTAGCGTCGATCTTCGTGGATCGAACCGTTGATCGGTGAATCCTTCGTCGATGGCCGTCGGTTGGCGTCATCTTGTATTACTCCTCGTTGAAGTGTATTCATCCACGGTGGGAGGAAATTGAAGATTATCGAGTTATCCTTAAAATCGGTGTATTCTCCGGGAACTTCTCGTTAAATTGGGAAGCGGTTTATACTCATAATCCTAGTTGGGTAGGATTGGCAGTTGATTGGCGTCGATGCAATCCGTGCGATCGAGTTATCCCTAAGAATATTTTTGTGAAGATATTCTTAGGGAACTTCTCGATAAATTAGGAAGCAGTTTATACTCGTAATCCTAGTTGGGTAGGATTAGGTACGTTGATTGGCGTCGATACAATCGTCTGATCGAGTTATCCCTAAGAATATTTTTGTGAAGATATTCTTAGGGAACTTCTCGATAAATTAGGAAGCGATTTATACTCGTAATCCTAGTTGGAGTAGGATTAAACCACATGGGAAAATACCGGGTAACATTGAGCCGGTAACATCTCCAAAATCTTTCCAAACTTGGCGGAGGAGTAGGAGCCAATCAGCGGACTGATTTGGCACTATTTTGACATCGGATAAGATTCCAATTAGGACTCCTAATTAGGGGCTGATTAGAGTCCTAATTAGAATTGATTGAGCTCCAATTAAATTCCTACTTCTTGCCAAATAGGACTCCTTATTCAAAGGGATTGGGGTTCATGTGGGGTTGTTATAAATACCCACCAACCCTTTTTCTCGACCTAGGCGGCCCCCGTGCTCTTTCTCTTGTTTTCATCTAAGCTTCCGTGATCTCATCTTCCTCGATCAACAAGGTATGCACACGAGAGTTTTATAAGGTCTTTTCGTCTTTTCTTCTCTCTTTTTCTTGTGCATCACGGTGGTGCGAGGCCACGAGGAGAGGGCTGATGGTGCTGAGCGGCGGCGGTGGCGGGACACCGGGCGCTCGGCCTGACGAACGCTGGCGCTTCGGTCTCGGCCGGCGCCCGGAGTCGCTTCGGTCTCGGCCAGCGCCCGGGCTCTTCGGCCAGTGGCCTGAAGCTGGCCTTCGGTCTCGGCAGCGCCCGGGCATTCGGCCACAGCCAGCGCTGAAGCCTTCGGTCTCGGACGGCGCCGGCGCTTCGGTCTCGTACGGCCCGGGTCGCTTCGGCCAGGCGTGCCGATGCGGTTTTAGTTGATCCGAGTTCGTTGGTGCCTCGATGCGTGGCGTGAGCCGCGACCTGAAACGGGCCTTTCTTTGTCATATTTGTTGATTTTCTAGCCATATATTTGACTTGTCGTCATGCTTTTGCGGCTTCGATGTCGTCGGAAGATCCGCGCTCCAGGAGCCGACCGTCTACTCCGATCCCCGACGGCCAGCGCCACCATCATTCGGCGGTGAGGTTTTCATGTTAAATTGCTCATTCACAACTTGCATTTATAAGCTGCATGGCCTTGATTCCTCCTCGTGGGAACGGCCCATATAGCCTTGATTCCTCCTTCGTGGGGAGCGGCGCCCATATAGCCTTGATTCCTCCCGTGAGGATCGGCTTCGTATAGCCTTGATTCCTCCTTCATTGAGGATCGGCGCTTATTTCGGACGGCGGGGGCGATTATTGGCCTTTTCGGTCGGATGGATAGAATACTTTGTCATTTTATGTGGCGGGTATATTATCCGATAAATCCGCTGATGTGTTGGCATCGATTTTCCGTTATAAAATTTTGACTCTATCTCACGAATTTCGTGAAATGAGTTCAACGCTTTATATATATATTTGCTAAGTTCTAACTCATTCGATTTCACCTTTTCGGTTGAGTATCCCTGCGTGCGCTTCCTTCACGGTTGGCCGGGGTCGTGGTGACCGATTCTCCTCCTCGATGATCCTACTATTCTTATTTAGCCCAGTTTAGACCGGATCATGTGGTGACCCGATTGGTACTTGGGGGGTCCTCGTGTGTTGAGGTGTGATGGTGGCCAGCCACTCGAGAAGATTACTGGTTCTTCTCCTTTGGGCAAGGCGGACTATTTATTTGGCGACTCCGTCGAGGACCGGATCGACTTTCATTGAGAGTGAGCAATGGGCACACAAGGATGGTGGATTCTTATATCTCCCTTGGGTTCCTCGGCACCGTTGTTTGGTGAGTTACGTCATCCGGTCATACGGAAAATGTCGTGGTGCGGCGGAGGGCGTGGCGGCATTCATTGCGGGTTTATCACCCATCGGTTGGTTCTGGCTCACTCGAGAGGTCGGGTTATTGGGTACGCACCACGGTATATTGGGGTGGATTCTCCGCCTCGTGGCGAGCATTTCATCAGCGGTCGATTTTGAAGAACCACCTTGCCTGTTGGGGCGGGAGATCTTGGCATCGGTCATAGATTCTTGTTGGGTTCATTCTGCGGATAAGCTTTGGTGGACTCGTCGGTCGGTCGTTCTCGGCCGATGGGGCGGACCTTCGATGCTGTGGTTTATATCTGCTTGATTCGTGCCACCATGTATGGGCTCCGTCGGCACCAACCACTTCTTCGCTTTATCGGGCTTTATGATCTGATTCGAACACATTCTTAACCAGGCATGGCGAACTTGGATTGGCTTTGCACGAGATGCACCGGGTCTCGGGTTTACCTATGGGAAGGATGCTCTATCAGGAATATTTCCCTTCTGGCCAAGAATTGGGTCGACTGAAGGCTACTACGCCTGACCGTTATGACACTCTGTGGGACCTCACGTGCCATTATCACATTGCTCTAGCACAGATAGAGCCGTCAGTAAAGAGGAAGTCGATTATAAGCTGAAGCGGTTCGCAGATTATTTGTTCAAACATCACGGAGGGCGATTGATGGCGATTTGTGGTGGCTCCTTCTACCCGAAAGTTAATGCGTTGATCGAAAAGTCCGCTAAGTCTTATACCGAGTAGCCGATGCGGTTTTCGGCAAGGACCAAATTCTCGACCTTCTTATGGCATGCGATAAAAACACATCCGGCCGATGACTCTCTTAGGCTTTATGCATGCCATCCGGTTAAAGAAATGTGTGATGCCGTAATGACCTAGCGGCTTTGCCGTTAGAGGTACTCTATCCTGCGATTCGGTGGCTCATAAGAAGGGCATCTCTTCTTCGGTGATGGTGGCTAACATTCATCGGGGACTTAGATCAAATAGCCCGCTGCCTTTACTCGGAGGAAAAACAAACCGTCGGTGAGATTCCTCATGTCAAAGTGGAACCCGTACACCTACTTGATGGCTTGGTTCGTCCTTCATCGACCGATATGATGACAGCGAAGCTTGCGAATCCGTCTGTCCCTTTTATCAATCTTTGGAGAAATGTAAATGGCAAAGCGGATTTTTAGCGATGGAAGCGGTACAAATCCACAAGGGTTGGGTCTTACGTAGGTGTTTTCCTCGGTTCTCCGGTCGATCGAGGGGAGGCCTTGATTGATGAGGAGAGACACAAAATGAACGGACTTTACTTGGCGTTGGCTGTTTTAATTGGTGACCAACATCCGACACGGTTATCTTATTTAGCGAGTGAAAGCGAGTGCTACATTGAACCTTATTTCCCTTCGTTTTAAGCTCGTCGATTCAGTTCACGACCCGGCTTTACGTAGGAACCCAAACGGGAGCTCGGACTATAGCGGTTTGATCGATGGTGTCCGGTGGTACGTGGAGTATAGCGGGTTATCAAGCCGCTAAATTTAGCCTCCAGTCTTGTCGCGGTTAGGTCGACATATTTATCTGCGGTTGGCTTTTGGCGCCCGCGAACTTCGTTCTGTGAAGTCCCTTGACGGCCCGAAGGTGAAGAGGCTTCCCGTGACACTCGGGCTATTCGGGGAAATTTTCGAGCGAGCGTCGCCCGTGCCGCGAATCGGGCAGTGCGATGGGGAGATTCATAGTTCGTGGCGATGCCGGGGAGATGACCAGGAGGAATTGCAACTCATGAAGAGGACTCACGGTACTCTCTCCTTTACTCTTATTATTCCCCTCCTATGATATCCTAGTCGACTCGATCTATCTTTTGAGGGCATCTTGGAAAGAGATCGCGGTCCGCCCTTGCGATGGGGACAAACTCGCAATGGAGTTCCTCTTAAGCGAAAGAGACTTGTCCACGGATCTCGACACCTCTCGGACCATTAACTTGGATTCGACAATGAGACTCTGCCGGTGATAGGGGTAATGTTCGGCTAACCCATAACCTTGTTTATCCGGCCTTTTATGAATCTCACGATTTCCTCCTGTCGCGGTTTGGTGGGGATGCCAATTTTGATTTTCCCTTCCCGACTTTGCAGCGTCCGGCCGTGGAGCAAATACTGGTTGTGGACGGAGCAGAGAATACGAGATAGGACCGGATTGGAAAATCGGTTAGATCTAATAATTGTATTCTTCTGTACATCACTTGCAAAGACATGAAATTTGTTTCCCTGCAGTTCTCATCTATACTTCACACTCTTATGCCAGCTTTTTCGATGGAGGAGTTCGAGGATTTGATGCGCGATTTACCCCGAGACGCTCCTCCTCCTGGCGATACTGAGCTTGAGTTAGGAATTCCTAGGGATATCGGTGATTCCTTTGAAGGTAAAGCTCTACGATAATCATAGGACTATTCAATTTTAAATAGTTCGTCTATGATCGAAAATGTCTCCCATTTGATAAGGGACGTCGTTGACATTGAAGTTGCTATTCCTCGAGTCGGCTTCGCCGTTGATATGTCCGGACGTGCAGGTTGAGATACCGATTGAGGCTGTTGATCGCCACACTGCTGCTTTGTTTAGTAGGTTTCATTAGGGCAAAGTGGCTCTGGTATGAACCCTTCCGCTGCCAATACTCATATTGATTTTGTTTTGGGGATTTTAACCCTTTTCTTCCTTTTAGTCTGTCCGACTCTTCCGACTTAGTGAGCTTTGATGTCGGCGGCGATCCATCTCGGCTTATTATCCGGTGGAAATTCGTTCGTTCTTTTCCTATTTGGCCATAGTGGTAGACACACACCGGTACCGAGGCTTTCTCTTGATGGTTTGGCCATTCCTTGATCCTAGGGTAACCACGATCACGAGATCACGGGTTATCGAGAATTGGCCCGGACCATTCTTGATGATCTCGATCATTTGGAGGTTAAGCTCAAAAGTCGCAAGACTTTGAGGCCGCCGCTCTCCTCATATATAGAGCGAGCGAGAGGCTGCGCTGACTTGGCGTGATGCTCGGCATTCTGGACTCGAAGTTCAGATCACGGCAAGACGGGTCGTCTTTTGGAGACTCTGTCACCGAAGCCGTCTTCAGTGGAGCATTTTCAATCTTGTGCCGGCTGCGGGAAGCGAGGATAGTAGAGCTCGAGCAGGGAACTTCAAGCGTGAGGAGTCGATCATCTTGAAGGCGACAAAGGCCAACAAGGAGGAGACTCTTGCAGTCATGTCCAGAAGCTTGAGTTTTCAAAGCGAAGTGGTGAAGTCGAGGAGAAACCATAAAGACCCTTAATGGCAGCGAGGAGACTTTGGGCGAGCCGGAGAACTTCAACAAGCTTTCCTCAATAAAGTATCGATTTGAAATAGCAAATTTGCTATCACAAATTTGATGTTTAGAAGAACTTGTAACCAGTCTTTATCAATAAGCGTGTTTCTATCCTCTTTTGTGCTTTATTGATTCTTTTATTTAAAACCGAAATAATTAAGTAATACTTATAGGATTTTGGCAAACCCTCGGCCGTCAGCGGATTTGATTAGCCTTTACCAACTACCGTTTGAATTGGGCTGGCGTGCGGATTATCACGGACCCGTTCGCACGTGGCGTTGTGGAAGAATGAAACTCTTCTAGACTTGTTGCTACGATGTTGAATCGTAGGCTTCATACTCTTTACGGGCAAGAGACCACCCGGCAGCAGCGTGTTCGCGTAGACTCATCCTTCTTAGGCCGGGATGAAATACCCGAATCGAACTCGGTGTCTTCTTCAATGGAGAAAGACTAAACCGGCAGCAGCGTGTGGCGTTGACTTTATCCTTCTTAGGTTTGGGATAAAATACCCGAATCGAACTCTGGTGTCTTCTTCAATCGAGAGAAAGACTAAGCCAAACCAGCGTGTGGCGTTGGCTTTAGGTTTAGCCAACCCGACCCTCAACGGGTTTGATGAGCCTTTAACTACCGTTTGAGTTGGGCTAGCATGTAGATTATCTAAATCCGTTCTACACACAATGTTGTGCTAAAGAATGAAACTCTCTTAGACTTAATGCTCGATGTTGAATCGTGAAGCCGTCTTCATCGAGGAATAGACTACAGAGCAGCGTGTGAGGCATTGGCTTTATCCCTTCTTAGGCTTCGGGATAAAATACCCCAAGATGAATCTTGGCGCCTTCTTTTGACCGGGGAAGGATTGAACCGGATTAAGATTGATTGAGGTGGGAAAGGAAGAATGTATTCTATTTCCCGAATGTGGAGAGGAAGGAGGATCTTGTCTCCTATCTCCGGGTAAGGGATGAACAAGAGAGGAAGGTTTTGTATCCTATCTCTTACCGATGGAGAGGAAGGAGGATCTTGTCTCCTATCTCCGGGTAAGGGATGAACAAGAGAGGAAGGTTTTGTATCCTATCTCTTTAGATAGAGGAAGGAGGATCTTGTCTCCTATCTCTGGGTGAAATGTGAACAAGAGAGGAAGGTTTTGTATCCTATCTCTTGCTTGCGGAGAGGAAGAATGTATTCTATCTCCAGGTGAGGGTGAACAAGAGAGGAAGGTTTTGT
Organism: Asparagus setaceus; assembly: GCA_012295165.1. Classification (NCBI taxonomy): domain Eukaryota; kingdom Viridiplantae; phylum Streptophyta; class Magnoliopsida; order Asparagales; family Asparagaceae; genus Asparagus; species Asparagus setaceus. The sequence continues at coordinate 9,979 of WHSE01000162.1, forward strand.
ATCCTATCTCTTGCCGATGGAGAGGAAGGAGGATCTTGTCTCCTATCTCCAGGTGAAATGTGGGAAAGGAAGAATGTATTCTGTTTCCCGAATGTGGAGGAAGGAGGATCTTGTCTCCTATCTCGGGCGTTTGGAAAGGAAGGATTTTGTCACATTTTCGGTGAAAGAGCTGAAAGTGGGATTTCCGCCGAGAATCTTGAAAGAAACTAAGGCGGGATCTCCACTCCAAGAATCTAAAACAAGAGAGGAAGAATGTATTCTATCTCTTGCTTCGAAGGAAGGATGTGTCCTATCTCGGGTGAAATGTGGGAAAGGAAGAATGTATTCTATTTCCGTGAGAAAAGAGGCGGGGTCTCCACTCAGAATTGCGGAAAGTGCTAGCTTTCGGCTTTTATAGGATCGCTAACCCAAATTTGAAAGTGGACCTCGTTCGTGGAAGGAATCGAGAGGGATTTTCTTTGGTGGTTGGACGGGAGATTTTAGTGGGCCCGTCAATGAATTTGATCGGTGAGAGAATTTTGGAGAGAACACAATAATTTAGGGTTATCCTCATGAAAATGAGTGAGATATTCTCTGAGAAACTTCCCATCAAAATGGGTTATCACGAATGTATTAAGGATAATACTTTTTCGAAACTTCCATTTATCGGCATTAATTGCGATTGCCATGCCGTCTGTGTGATAAGGCGATGCACCGTTTGAATAGGTGTGTCTATTACAAGCGGTCCTTCCATTGGGTTGAATTTACCTTTCTTTTTAGAGGTGAGGATTATCGGCCGTCGGCGGCGGGGCGAGATCTCCCTCCTAAAGGTTCTCGTCGAACTTTCTTGTTGAAAGCCCTCGACATTCTAGCTTGATAGAACTCAATGCATTGTTGAGCCTCCGCTTCTCATCTAACATCTCAAGCTCTTGAGGCGTTTACGATGTTGTTCTTGGTCGTCATCTCTGTTGAAAGTGCGAGATGTGAATCTGATTTCTAGCGGAGAATTGCTTCACCGCGTGACCCGAGTGCGGGGTAGCTCTGTCGGCGTCACGTACCGTTGTGCGATATGCCCGAGTGCTTCTCGAGTTTATCGTCGGTCTGCTTGTTATTCTTCACAAGCTTTGACAAAATCTTGATGATCGTCTTGTTGAGCATAGCTAACCCATTGGCTTTGGATTATAGAAGCCGGGCGTCTTCTTTATCTTAATTTCATAAAACGATGGAAGGAATTAGCGATGAGGACCGTTGTCATGCGATCCGTCTTGGGACACCGTGTCGATAGATGACATGGTGTTTGATGAACTTGATGGATTTTCGCCTTTACTTCCTTTAGCGGGATTGCTTGACCCAGAGAAGTAGTCGGTGATCGCTAGAATAAACCGATCTCCTTTAACGGCCGGAGGAAAAATGGGACCTACAACGTCCATTCCCCATGTCTCGAATGGCGGGATGTGGCGAAGGATGCAGCGCTCGGAGGCGATGCATATAATTGCGTGAATTTGACACGCGTGACATTTCCGGCGTACTTTCGACCGCGTCATTAATCATTGTTGGCGGTAGCCCATTCTCGATTCGATCGTAGAGCTTGGGACCACGCGGTGTGCACCATTCACCCGTGTGCTTCGAAGGACCTCTCCCGCCTCTTTGTTTGAGAGGCATGAATAAAAGACCATCGTACCCGCGATATAACATCGGGTCTCGTGTGGTAGAAGAATCTTGGAGCTCTTCTCGGATTGACTCTCTCTCCCTTCGTCTTACGGCGGAATACCGCAAGGCGTAGTCGATGATAGGAAAGCCAATCGGGGCTCCATTCGGTTTGGGTTGCATGTACCTCTTTGGACACCATCCTTTGTCTTCCCGCACCTCATTACATATTGGTACGAAGAGTTGATGAGTCGGCCGTAACTAATTGCTTGGTCGGAAGGTTGTGATAACGACGACTAACGCCGCCCGATGCATCAGCGTGGCGTTTGGGCGTGGAATATATTGATGAAGAACTCTTGAACGAAGTGCGCCATTTCGATTGCTACGATGATAAGGAATTAGATGCGGATTTCGACTTCGTAGTCTCCGCGGATGCGACTACTCGGTTGTGAATCGGTATGCCTCGAGATATTCGACCCCGGCTCCTTGAAACTAAGTCCAATAAGTAGCGCATTGTATTCACTCGTTATTGGAGCAGGAGTTCGATGAGTGAATAAACGGGCATGACATGATTCCGGAAATCAAGACTCCGGACTCCGGAGATTTTAGAACATCGGGGTACTGCGCCATTGGTGGCGAAAGCTCCATCAAAATACAATCGCCATATTTGTTGGTGCGACGTAGTGTTGACTTCTGAACTTCATCGGAAGATCATCATATAGCTCAATTGCATCCGTTGTGTTTGTGACAAAGAGATCACAATCGCTTGTCCTTTGTGACCACGTTGTTTGAAATACAAGTCATATTGGGACAAGAGCAAGGCCCATTTCATTGCGCCAACTCATCGAGGCGGTGGGTCATAAATATTCGGACCGGTTCGTTAGAGATAACATAAATCGTCATCACTAAATAGTGTCGCATTTTCGAATCGCGAACACTAATGCAAAACCTTGCTTCGACCATTGGGTATCGAGACTCGACCGCAAACCAATGTTCGGCTCGGGTAATACTTGCACATTGCGTGACGTGCCATCGTCTCTAGCGAGTAAAGGCGCAGTGATCCGTTGCCTTGCGTAGATCGAGGAGCGGTTTTCCAGCTGATGCGGCGAAACGGGGAGAGGTTTAGCGAGATACGATTTGATCTCTTCAAACGCTTTCTGACCGGCGTCGTCCCAAATAAACGATACGCCCTTCTTGTTTAACTTAGAAAATGGTTGGCACTTTCGGATAGGTTCGATATGAACCGGTCGGATGTCACCTTGATAACCTATAACCGGTTCTCTCATTTCTCGGAGGTTGCAACTCTTGAATTGCCTTCACTTTGTCGGGATCGGCGTGGATTCCTTTGTCGGTGACGAAGAGGAACTTGCACTTGGACATCCCAAGGAAGGATTTGGCGGGGTTCATCTTTAGTTGATGAGTCGCATGAGCTCGAATCTTGTCCTAAGATCTTTGGCGTGATCTCCTTTGTCACTTTGCTCGACTAAGTCATCGCGTAGCATTCGGTGCTTTCAGGAGATGATCTGGAAAATTTTAGTCATCGCTGATGCGTGGCGCTGCATTTTGAGGCGAGCGGCATGACCGTGTAGCAATATATACCGATAAACGTTAGATCTTTGTGTGCTTGGCATCATCGGAGTGCATCTTGATTTGATTGTAACGAGAAACCATCCATGAATGACATTCTTTCAAATCCACGCGTGTTGTCGACTATGACATCGATTGATTGGAAGAGAAAGTCATCTTTCGGACAGCGGCGTTGGTCTGTAGTCGACTAGATCCTAATCGAACCATTCTTCTTCATGGCCGGGACTATATTCGCCACCCAATCCGGATGTTGAATTTCCTCGATGAATCCGATTCTATGAGTTTCTTTACTTCGTCAGCGATTGCTTGCAATATTTGTGGGCGAAACCGTCTTCGCGATTGCTTGGCGGGTTTGACATCATTGATGTTGAGCGATGTGTTGCCACATTAGGTCGAGTCGGCATGTCCTCGTAACTCGGTGAATACATCGATATACTCACTGATTAGGGCAATCAACTCTTCCTTTTCTTCGGGGGTAGCGATGTTAATGAGCTTAGGATGCTCCCGTCACCCATGTTAACTTGGACTACCTCGTCCTTAGTGGGGGTTCTCTTTGTTGAATCTATCCCCAAGCTGCTCGAGTTGATGGATCCATGGGTTTTCCCATGTTGGCATATCTTCATCACCCTCAATAGTAGCGGGGATCGACCGTAGCCATATTTGACATCAAAGCCTTGAAAGCTTCTCCGGGTGGCGTCGAGAATCCCAGCCAAGAATCGGGGCGATGTCGTCTCCCTCATCGGGTGGATTATTATCAATTAGCCACGAGCATTCATCTTCGAGGAGGATTAATATCCCAATCCCCTTCTAAATGCATAGTAGTCATCGGCTTCCCTCTTGGGACATATGCGCTTTAGGAGGGACTCGAGACCTTCAAAACATAGACCTTCTCCTTGTGTCAAGTCGTACCCCACTTCTTCATGATACCCGGTGTTTGGACTATATCCGAATGTGTGGAGGATAGGTCCATTATCTTCATCGTTTTTCTAAAATGATTCGGTCTTTGAAGCGCATCTCCTTTACCGTAAACCAAGTCTTTTTCGCTACTCGATCTTGGTGGGATGGAGTCTTTGTCCCAAAGGTCTCGGGCGCTTTTGTGTAAAGCAAGATGGCGAGTTGGCGGGTGACTCTACGAATCGTTGTATAAACTGTCATTACATCATTCAAAGACAAAGGGTACTCTAAATCGTCATTTATTGATTCATCGGCAATTTGCCAATTACAATGTTCATCGGCGATTCTTCATCGTCAAGATTGATTACAAGGGTACAATGTCATTTAAAATAAAACCACCACTATAATCAAGCGGGCCCGACATCGGCTTCTTCCTGCATTGTCCGTGCCTTGGTAGATGATTCGATTCGGACTCATTCTGAGTGAGAATCGGTAAAATAATTCTCCATCCCCTTAAGCGGCCGTTTGTCGCGACCAGTCTTGACCTCATTATTTGCGTCTACATACTTGAGACATTGATGAAGAGTGGATGGGACTATAACGTTATTGTGGATCGAGTATTGACAATAAGTTATAGGAAGTCTCGCGTCAATCACATAGCGGTGACTTGGACTTTAAGTCCCCATTTGGCATTTAATCGGTTTTACCAAGTGGGCGGGACCCATGGTGTTAATCCGTAAATCATGTGCCGTTGGCCGGTTCTTGGCGGGGATTCAAGATGATACATGGTAGCGAGGGCATGATGCTCCTGTGAACCGGATCGACTTGGATCGGTTGACCGCTAGAACCAATATACGGTGAAGTATAGCGGCTATCATGTTTGGAATTCTTAGTGCATATCCTCCTTTGTAAAGGTGATGCGGTAAGTGTTTACAAAGGTTGCATTGTTGTGCGATTCTTAGAATCGGTTTGATCTGAGTGAGAAACACCTCGAGTCGGCCGAGCTTCTTGTAGAGCTTCGGGTTTCCTTTGACAATCGAACCTTCGTAGGGTTATTGGCGGGATGTTAAGCCAGGCCATGGCGTCGAAAGCTTGTGGGAGCTCGATGTTCGGTCTATCCCTCTGTCGGGCGATTGAATCAGGTGCCGGAGTTGAGCTTCACGGACACGAGAACATTTCTCCTTTGCTTCGGTGCTTTTTCTTTAGGCTGTCTGGCATTGTCCTTTCTGCCGCAGTGAGAGAGCGTGGCTACCCGATTCGGATCGCGTCTTCGCGTGGGTTTGGAATCTCCGGATACTTGTAGTTGTATTCGTGCCCACTCCTTGTGGCAAAGACTTCATGCTCATCCTCCAGAAATTGGAAAACGCCACTTCTTCATCGTCCTTTTGGAATTCTTTGGCTTGGCATAATTTTGCCCTTGGACTTCTTTTGGCGAAGAGCGGTCCAGCGATCGTCTTCCAACAAATCGGGGTGGACCAAAGAATTTCTCCGTTTGCGAGTGGGTATTAGTGCGAGTCCCTTCTCCGTTGCCGTGAGGATCCTCATTCACCATCTTTATTCCTACCTTCACAATCGGAGTCGGTTGAAACCAATCAAAGGAACTGATCAAGCTTATAGAGGCGCATTCGCCCCACCTTCTTCTCTTTAGAAGGTTTTGGAGTGATAACTCCAACATCGATCAAGGCTTGAATCTTGTCTCGAGATGGTAGAGAATTTCGTGGGATGATGTCTTGCCACGTGATAAGCAGCGTGCTTAGGATCTGTAACTTTGTTTGCCTCCTCTTGGTTTACAATTGGGGAAGCTGGATTTTGTTGTTCTCGGAAGGTACTTGCCGAAATGCGGAACTTCCTCATCTTTGAGCGGTAAGTCTTGGGAAATCTCGAACTAGAAGGTTTTGATTACGAGTTTCTTGGCGCCATTGAGGCTGCGATTCTTTGGCGCCGTATTCGGCATTGTTGTGTTGCGGTTCGAAGGTTTGATTGGCGTCTACAGACTTTCTTTGGCGCCTACCTGCTTAGCGTGGCACAAAATTCTGTTTGTTAGTGTTTGTCGCCGGTGGCCTCTTTACCTTTCTTCCTTTTAAGGAACCTTTGTTGCTCTCCACGGACTTTCAAGTCCTTCCGTCTGAGATGGTGCCGTCCCCATTGCTTGACCGTCTATCGATAAATTCTGTGGCAGTGCGGAGGATGAATTCTCGTTATCGGATCGACGGTTCATTGCCTTGTTACGGAATCGTTTAACAAAGATATCCACAGTTTCTCCATTCTTACGCTTTTCGTCGGTAATGTTCCAATGGATACCTCGGTATCGTCATCAAAGAAGTTGGAAAGCGGGGACTCCATATCGTCCATTTGTTGATGCTCCCTGTTTAAGGCGGTACCAATGAAGCGACTCCACGAAGGGTGCCAGATAGCCAGAACCATCGAGGGCTCATTGCCGAAATAACCCGGTGCGACTTGGAAGTAAATCAAGTGTTGCGTCGGGGAACCCTTACTCAAGCGGTGTAAAGTTTATTAAGTTAAACTTTGAAGGGTATGGGATTGATTCCCACCCTGGGGTATGGGCAAGGGATACCCGTCTTCTTCACTTCTTGGTGGGAAGTGCTTGAGTTAATACTCTCGAGGTCTTTAATCTTCGTTCTCATGAGAACCTTGTGGCGTGGTTCGGAGGGTTATCATCTTCACGGTGCTTCCTCGATGCAGTGTTGTCATCTTGATCAACGTCGATGTGTTGACTTGATTCTCCTCGATGCTTTGTTAAAGCTTGGATGCATTGGTCATGCATTTCTCTCATCGTGCATGGCCAACTCCATCTCTAATTTGAAGTTTTCGTTGCTTATTCAGCTTCGTCGACATCTTGGCCACCTGATGCATGCCCGATCATAAGCGACCGGGGTGTTGTCCGTCGCTGTATTGTCCGGATGCCATTGCGACCCGTCGATACTTCATCCTCGAAGGTAGCCCTCTCAGAGCTTGTGTAATGGATCGTCCGAATAGTCGGGACCGCATAAGCGAGTTAGCCGTTGCGTCTGGCCGGAATAGCCCTTGACGATGGTTCTTTGCCGATCATATTATTAGTGACCTGGCAATTCATCCTCTCGGATGCCATCCTTCTGCGGAATCTCCTTGACCTAGGTTTTGGCGTGTTGGTGCTAAGTCTCTGAAAGACCGAGACTCGTTCTGGAGTTTCTTGATGGCAATTGCACTCCGAGAGCACTGTCTTGATGAGCTTAGAGCACAAGCATGACCGTGTTATGCAGGAGAACCTCTTGAGATTTCTTCGTTACCCCTGCGGTGTCTGGCTTCGTCGGTATGAGTGCAGAACCTTGCCGTCGTCGACATGATCCCTGGGTATAGCGTTGTCGCTCATCGGGGCGAAAGCGTCTCCTTCCAGAAGAATGGACTCGTTCATCGAAACTACCGAAAGTGACTTCGCCTTGACTTTAACACGCTGGCGTGAAGTCTCGGTGGACTCTGGACTTCGACCTTTAGTCGGTTAGTGGGGCTGTAGGAATTCTCCTATCCTTCTTGGGCGGGTGTGACCCACGCATGAGGAGTGACGTGATTCTTCTAGTGGACCCAGCGATCTTTGATGGATGACGGTGGTCGTGGCGTTGGCGTTGCCACAAATTTGGATGCAAATCGTAGGTAGGTAATTTGGCGTAGATGCAACTTTTGTGGTAACACAATTTCGATTTGGCGCTGGGTGAATGGCTTGCCAATGGGCTGGGTTTGAATCTTGGGTTAAATCGAGTTGACCCGTCGGCGGACTTGGGCTTCAAACTAAGCGATTTGATGGCTTTTGCCACCTCCTCCTTTTCAATTGGCGGGCTTCTGGAACCAAAGCCCTTGCTTGTCAGGAAGCCTGGCGTTTGGATCGCTCACGAAGGGTGGAGCGGTTCCGTTTGACTCGGACCCATTCATTTGTCGCTACGGCACGTAGGAGTCGGCTCACGATCTCGACTTCGTCTACGAGTTAACACGGATCTTAGATCCGCCTCATAGCGAACCCCATCCATTGATTCTTTTGCACAGGCGGTTTGTTTTGCCGGCGTTGGCGTCGCCTCGGCGGGCTCTCTTAGAAAGTCACGGCGCCATTGGCGGGAACTACCTCGAGAGCGAAGGGTTCGAAAATTTGGCGCTTTTGCCGAGAGGGCTCCGTTGTCTGCGGTCTTGGCGGCGGTGGTGGTGGATTTTCGCCTCGCGCTCGAGGCGATTGGGTCTTCCTTGCGTGGAGACCATCTTGGACTTCGCGGGGCTGGATCGGACGAGGAAGAGAGGTACTCCTTGTACTTCTTTTGGTCGAACTTCGAACTTCGACCTCTTCTATCACCGGGATCCGGATCGCGGTTTCTGACAACGGCTTCTGTTGGCGTTGGATCCCATCTAATGGTCGCCGGCTTGTTGTGAGGAAAGTTGGTTTGTTATTCATTGCTCGTTTGAACTTCGTTATGCGGCCGTTGGCCAACAAAAAATTCAAACAAAGAAAATGCCTTTTATTTCGGGCTTACAATGAAAGCGAAAATTACAACTTCCCTTTTGTGAACAAACACGAGGATCTCTATTTCACGGGATCACCGGCTTGCGTGGGTTCTTTGCGTGTCGGGACTTTTATTCGTCGTGGACCACCATAATTCGATCCGTGGAAACCGGGTTACGGAACTTCTGAGGCGTGAAGGGGCTCGTTTCCGAGCTTGGCCTTTGAGGGATCACACTCCGCGAGGAGGGATCGCCGGGGATCACACTCGAAGGAGAGAGATGCGAGGCGGGTGATCTACTAGGAGAAATCACGGCGCTTATTACGTAGCCGGCGTTAAACACCTCGCGGTTTGTAGATCGGGCGTGCTCGTCGGTGCTTCGGGCGTCGTCGGCGGCTCGTGGATCTCGCGAGCTCTCTCAAGAATATCGAAAATCCAACTCCCAAAAATCGGCCGTGGCCAGGCACCCCCAACTATTTATAGGAAAACAATAGGGGGCTTTTCTTACGGCCGGACACCCTTGGTGTCCGGCGCTTGGCGGGCGCCGTTTGGCTTCTCGGTTTGGTTTCGGACTTTTACTGACATTCGTTCATCTTGTCGTCGTCGTTCTAAGTCCGTGCTTGGTTCTCTTGATCGGTTTCATCCGTCAGCGGTTTAAGTGGCGATCGGTCAATGTTCAAATCCGATCTCGGGACGTTAATCCGTCGATCTCTTTAAAGCTTAGCTTGTTGGATTCATTCCATAACCGTAGCCTCGTTGATTGATGCAGCGTTTGACCCACTTTGTGTGTTCGTCAATTTGCTTTATCTTGGTGGTTTTGTCGAATGGGTTGTTGGTTGTTAACCCACCGTCCACGAGTTCGTTAGCAGCGATAAGCAATTTTAAACACAATGATATATTAAATCTATTGAATAAACAAATTATAGTAATTATCATAAAATATAATATTATATAATAATAATATAATATTTTTAATAATGTTATATTGAATAAAATAAAATATTATAATATCTATATTTATATTAAATTAAATATTACATTATTGAAATATTATATTAAATATATTGTTCGTATATTATATCATTATTATATAATAAATCATATTATTATAATATAGTATAATATATTAATTAATAACATTAAACATAGTTATAATTAATTAGTAATTATAATATAACATATTATATTTTAGTATAAAGTAAAATAATATATTATATTATAATAACATATTAAATAATATACTAAACCAAGTGGATAAATTAATTTAGACTTAATTGATAAATAAATATTATATTTTAATAAGGTGCCACATCATCAATTATCCCACATGAATTGTCAAATCAAAGCTTCAAATTATCCCATTATCTCAACTTATCCCACTTTATCCCACTCAAAATATCCTAAAAAGGGATAAAATTATCGCATTGGAACAATTTTCGCACTTAGCCCCAATTTGTCCCAACCAATAACCCCCCCTTAGATAACAGGTTTAGTAGATCTATTCTAGAGAGTCTTAATTCCTTTCAGGGTTTAATATCAGGATCACTTTTTAGTATGTTTAATTTGCGCACCTTGAACCTCTTCAACAATAATCTCTCTGGACTTGGTTTTGGATGCTCACTTTGTCAACATGACGAAACAAATTGAAGGAATAATCATCCATTCTTATTTTAAAATAGTATAGATAGATGCTCTATCTTGATTACGGAAAACCCTAGCTATATAGAATTTATCCCATTTAAAACATCCCAAAACCCCTAAACATAGAAATTTCTAACCAAAACAAAATTCCAAATCTGGAAATAGCACAAGTGATCTCATCTTGACTAACATTGGTCAAGGTCGTTGTTACAAAAAGTCAGTATTTCCAACTCTCAGATGGCATACAGAGAACGCGATATGTACATTGGTCCCACACGTCGGTTGTCCAATAATATACTCTCCAATTATTGGACGTATCTTCAAAGACGGTCCAACATTGGTCAAGGTCGTTGTAACAAAAAATTTATTTTTTCTTCACGTCTTCCGTCCTATATGTTAAATTTTTAGAATATTTTCTTTTTTTCATCACGCGTTCTTATATCCATGTGTTTAAAGTCAGTAGCATCTTTTCAAGAAAACAAAAGCTAAAGCAAAGAAGAACAGGAGAAAGAAAGAGAGTGAGTTCAGTGATCCATTATGGAGAGAATACTTTACCTGCTTTTCCTTATGCCTTCCTTCTTCTTGTGCATGGGTTGTATGGATGAGGAGAGAGAAGCCCTTCTGCACTTCAAGAAGAGCTTAGTTGATGAACACAATCTGCTCAGTGACTGGAAGGACGAAAACTGCTGTTGATGGACCGGAGTTGGTTGCAGTAACACCACAGGCAGCGTCGTGAAATCAACTTTCACACACTTATTGGCGAGTGCAACATAGATTGTTTAATTGAAGCAGTCAATTAGATCATTCTTTGTCAAGCTTAAAATATTTGGAGTATTTGGACCTATGGTGCAGCTGCTTCAACAGTACTACCGTCCCAAGATTCATTGGCTCCCTCACAACTCTGAAGCATCTCGATCTTTCTGGATCTGATTTCAAAGGAAATATCCCACCACAGCTTGGAAATCTCACCAACCTGCAATATCTCGATCTTTCTGGAACTTATCTCACAGGAAATATCCCACCACAGCTTGGAAATCTCACCAACCTGCAATATCTCGATCTTTCTGAAACTCATTTCATAGGAAATATCCCACCACAGCTTGGAAATCTCACCGACCTGCAATATCTTGACCTCCACTATGCGTTTAGTCTTTACTCCGATGATCTGCATTGGCTTTCACATCTATCTTCTTTGTGGTACCTTGACCCTACAGATGTAGGCCTAGCACATGCAGTCAATTGGCCAATTGTTTTCGACATACTCCCTTCTTTGTCTATGCTTAACTTGAGTGGCTGTGGATTGCAAGATCTTCCTAATACTGACTCTGCTTCTGTGCTTACTAATAGTACATCATCTATTAAGATTCTTAATCTTTTGGGTAATAACTTCAGCGATAGCACAATACTTGACCGGGTTCTGAGAAAGGTTAAGGAAAGTCTTATTCATCTTGATATTTCCTCCTGCGAGATACAAGGTCCTATTCCTCATTCTATAACAAACATGTTGTCCCTCAAAACTCTTGGTCTCTCACATAAAATGTTTAGTGGATCTATCCCAGATAGCCTTGGCTCATTGGCACACTTAGAGGTTAACTACATGACAATTCCTTTCAGGGTTCAATACCAGAATCACTTTCAAGCATGTTCAATTTGCGCACCTTGAACCTCATAAACAATAATCTTTCTAGACTTGTTTCGGATGCTCACTTTGTCAACATGACAAAACTGGAAAACCTGCTTCTTTCTCGTAACCACGTAGCTCTAAACCTAAGCTCAGATCTACCTTTCCGGCTAAAAACTATTGGCCTTGCATCCTGTCAAATGGGGCCTCGGTTTCCTTTATGGCTTCGCACGCAGAGGAGAATTCAGTTCTTAGACATGTCAGATGCTAAAATTTTTGATGTAATCCCTAACTGGTTCTGGATGACATATTCTGGAGCAACTTACCTAAATCTATCCAATAATGATTTAAGAGGTGAGGTTCCAAGATCCCTTCAATTTCTTAGCGCCACATGTATTGATCTGAGCTCGAACCAGCTTCACGGACAATTGCCTTATCTTCACTCCAGTGTATCATCTATTCTTCTACATCAGAATTCTTTTTCAGGAGACCTTCAGCCAATTCTAAATGAGGCAATGGGACGACTGGAGGTTGTTAGACTTTCACAAAACCATTTGAGTGGTGAAATTCTCTCTGCTATTTGTAGTTTGCAATTGCTGGATGCTCTTCATATCTCAGAGAACAATTTATCAGGACAATTTCCTAAATGCCAGATCAATGGTAGAGTACAACATTTTTTCACCTCTGTAATATTGGCAAGTAATAACCTACACGGTTCAATTCCTCGGTGGATGGCTGCACACAACTTAGTGTTACTTGACCTACACAATAATAGTATTCAAGGAGAAATCCCATCTTTCTTGAATAAGTGCACTGGCTTGGAAATTATTGATCTTGCAGAAAACAAACTAACAGGAAGTTGCCATCATGGATCGGAGAAAGATTATCATCACTCGGGTTTCTGCGGCTGCGGTCAAATATGTTAAGTGGTACTATCCACAGCAAATGTCATATCTTTCTTCCCTTCAGGTATTGGATCTCGCTCAAAATAATTTGTAGGGTAACATACCACCATCTTTTAAGAATTTTACTGCAATGGCAAATGCTAAGAAGACATTGGAAGGCGGCGCTTACTTGAATTTGCTTTTCCACAGTTCACTTTCTATGAAGCTTTGAAGATATACAAGTCATTCCTTGTGGTTGTTAAAGGTAGAGAAGAAGACTACACCACTACTATCTCTCTTGTGATGGTCTTAGATCTGTCATGCAATGCATTCTCTGGAGAAATTCCCATGGAAATGATGGATCTTGTTGGTTTGCATAGCCTAAATTTATCTGGAAACCAGCTGACAGGAAAGATACCAGATAAGATCGGTCGCATGGCACAGTTAGAATCTCTTGATCTCTCAAGGGACCACCTAATTGGAGCAATTCCAGCGAGCATAACTTCGCTAAATTCATTGAGTTCATTGAACCTCTCTTACAACAACTTGTCAGGTGCAATTCCATTAGGCAACCAACTTCAAACTCTTATAAATTCATCCATTTATGCTGGCAATCCTTACCTCTGTGGATTGCCATTGCCAACAAAATGTCCTGCTGACGAGCCTCCTCAGTGATTACCACAAGCCGGTGTTGAAACTAGAATCAATGATTCAGATATGCTCGAGTTATACCTCAGCATGGGTGTAGGGTACATGGTCGGGTTGTGGGGTACGTGTGCATTATTTCTTATCAAGAAGTCTTGGAGGATAGCATATTTCTGTTTCTTTGATGATATGGCAGACAAGTTCTTTGTTGCAAAGGAGAGACTTCGAAGATAGATGTGTCCTAGGCTTCTAGGCTGAGTACAGAGACTCTGAAGCTCCTGGCAGAAGGTTAGTTGCATGCTAAATTAATATTGTGATACTATGTTTGTTTTCTGTTATTTCTGTAGTTTTTTTTTTTTTTTTTTGTACTACTGGCTACTTTGTCTATCTCATGGTTTGAGATATTCTGTGTTTAGTTAAGTTAAGCTTTGGTCTAGCCTATATATGTGCTCATGACTTAAATATCTCTCTTCATTATGTGAATGTAACGTGTCGACAGTTTGAATATAACTTATGTCGACTTTGGAAGAAAAAAATTCTTTCCTGTTGCTTGACTGTAGATACATAAGAGGCTTAATACTAAAAAAAAATAGGATGACCTCAAGCTTTCAAAGGCTGTGTTCATCTTAAACTCACTGCCATTATCAAGATTGGAAGAAACCATTTTGGCCAGTTTTGTCAAGATCAACATTCCTTAGACTCTGCTTTTTGTTTGTTCAATAAGAGATATTAGTTCAAAATCGAAAAACTGATATATATTCATGTCTCTTGCAAGTATTATGTAGTTCTAGAATCCCAGGTAGATGGATTTTCCGTTCAATCTTAGAATGTTCTAATGTATTGCATATATGTATGTTTTCTTCTTTGTTATATGTATGTATGTGCTTCTTTGTTATTGTGGCGTCTATTATGACATGACGCAAAGAAAATTGTGGAGTAAACATGTTTTTTATTAGAGAACCCATACCTCCTAATTTACAATGTACATAGTGCATGTGCATGTGTGCACCCATACATCCTAATATACACTAGATATTTTGTTTGCATGTGCGTGTGCGTGCGTTGAATGCTTTTGCTATTTTCTTTTTCCTCTTTGCCCTTTTTGCCCTTTTCATGATCAGATCCCGGGCATATAGTTTTACTACAAGCTAAGTTATTTTTCTTCACATTACAGTTTGTTCTGTTGCTTGAATTCCTCCAACACTCCACTTTAGATAAGGAGAAATATCTGCTTATTATGTTAGAGGTGTTTGTCACTCTGCCTACTATTTCCCATGTGCTTTTAAGAGAAATTGGTGTGTTTTTGTTCCCCTTACAGCATCTTGTGATCCTGCTCTCTCTTCTTTTTTTTTTCCTTGCCGCAACTTGGCGATTTATGGCTATTAAGAGGCTTTGATTTTCCTAAAAATTTTCTTCAGTTTGCATTTAAAATCAATAATATGGATATTGAAACCTCTCCTCTAAACATAGGAGGTATATCTTCCCATTGGTTGAGAGGCATTACTGAAACAGTGCTTTTATGTACTCCTTCCATGATTTGAACCCTAGTTTCCTTTCTTCCTCTTCCTCTCTGCACATATCAGCCTTTGACAAGCTTTTAGGTGTTAAACATATTAATTTCATCATCAATTAAATTCCTTTTTCTTGAATAAGATGGATTTTTCCAATTCTCCTTAAATAGGCTGTAAATTTTCTTTCATTGTTATGTTGAAGACATAATCTCTTTCGTGTTAGGAAAATTGTATCATCTCAAACATATGTCAGAAACAATCATCTATTTGCACGTAGCATGTAAAATTAGTTGTTTCAATTTATCAATATTACCTCATGTTTATGTATTCATTAAGCATATGGTTTCCATGTTACCAAACTTAGCTTCTCACACAAATGCAAAAGCCTTTCTTTACGGTAGAAGCATTATCACTTGACCAAACTTAGCTTCTTAACCCGTACATATTACGCATTTCTATAAAATTTCATAATTTGTTCATTAAATTACATCCGCGGCCAAAGTCCATGATTCTCCCTTTTCTTTTCGCTAGGATTTAAGTGTTGTCTATATATTTAGTTGCTTTGCCAGTGCATAGTGCACATTCATATCAAATTTCATTGTTTGTGCATTATTACTTTTGCAGCTAAAGTCTTTGATTCACGGTGGCTTTTTTTCCATTTGGTGAGAAAAAGGATGGGGAGTCACAAAGATCCCCAGCCCTACTAATAAATTACCAGGATTGTAATTACATAACAAAGATTACATCCCCAACTCCAAAGATGTAATCTTATCAAGAAGCAAGAATTTCATCAATTTTCAACTTAAACTGTATATATAGATCTCCAGATTGAAGAAACATAAGAACAATGCAGGAAAAGATGAGACTGAGTTTCTACCTCAACAATAATCAACATCACCCAGACAACAAACATTCTTCATTAAAAAAATAAAAAAATAAAAAAAACATTCTTCATTAAAACCCCCTTCTTAGTCTTTAATGGCTAACCAGAATAGAATTTAACTTTAGGAGGCACAGGAACATCGCATATATCATAAATATCAGATCCAAGGCCAGGGGCTGAGCTGGGTTCATGATTAGAATTTGCAGACGTATATAGTAATTGTAAGGCCCCTCAAACTTTTGAAATTTGCATATGTGTATAATAATTACGATTTTAACAATTTATATAAATATATAATAATTAGTTAGCCTTCTTAAAATTCCCCAGAAATAATTGAGCTAACTAATAACTGCCATTATTCATATTTTTCAAGGATGCTAAATTGAAAATTTTCCTCATTAATTTTCCCATCTATCAAAATAAAAATTCTTGTCTAATTTACTCTGAACCTCCTAATCCTTTGAGCATCTTTCTAATTGCAAAGCGTCTACATCTAGATCCACAATCATGTTCTTGTTCATTTGTAAAATCTTCATATCTACTTTCAATAATTTTACTTTCATCATATCCTCGATATTGGAGGTCATATCTGAATCAAAATTGATAAAACAAGGTAAGCACTTGTATACTCCTAATTTCATCGAGACTTATTTGTTTTATATATGAATGAAAAAGCATACAAATTTAGTTCAAGTTAGTTCTTTCCCTCTGTTTTATGGAATAAATAGGAGGACTTTTATGTATCTTGGATTCTTGGTCCTCCCAAAGACAAAATTCCTAACTCCACCACTATCTAAGCCCCCATCAATGAGGAAATTATAGAAAAATCTAACCAAAGCCATTTCCTACAATCATTGTCATCAGGAAAGAAAATTATAGAAGTATCTTTTAGAAAAGGATGCAAAACATTGATTAGAAATAATTTTTGATGTGATGAAATCATGAGGATCTGAATGACGTTGCTGATGGCTTCACTTTTGAACCAGAAGCAGTTTGCTGATAGTGAATCTTACACTTTTGAGCAATTGTGGATGCATGTATTCTAAACTGTGTTCTTTGATTTGCTATTCAAAATTGGCTTCAACGGCATTCTCAGCTATAATATGTTCTTCTTCCTCCTTTTTTTCATTTTTTATTCTACTGCAGCAATCTATTCTATTTCACATCATATCGATGTATTCATATCAATTATGTATCTAGAGACCTCATCAAGTCCACAACAGATATCAGATTTGGAGTTGCATGTATTTAGAGGAAGCTATTTATCTATGCAATATATCCTGTCTTTTCTTTAATGGATGGTGGCGTTGATTAATGAGTGATGCCAGCAAATAGAGATGAGTTCTCTCTTTATTTTTATTGAAGATGTTTGTTTTGGAATTTTGTGGGAATTAGTCGCAGTTTGCAGCTAAAGAAAGAAGTTGTTCAAATAGTTACAAGTAGTTCGTTGATTATTATGTCCTTATTCTTTCAATTTTCAGTCTTTTATTCGTTAAAATTCAATTCAGGAGACACTGAATGGATATAAAATAAATTTGATATTTTGATATTAAACAAAGCATGTATGGGTATTTAAATATTCGGTTCATTAGCTTAATTAGTCATATATGCATTGGAAATGTGATCATCCTATTACATGTGCTTTTGCACTCGTAAAATTATGTTTGTGTTGGGGACTTTACCTCCTTACGGTGATCTTCACAACCTAGAAACCAACCACATTTCACAGGATAAAAATGCTCACAATCAAGAAGAAAAGCGAGATTTATGTGGTTCGATCAACAAAGTTCGACCGACATCCATGGAGCACAATCTGAGAAATGTTTGGATCTTTATGCAAGCCTAATGGGGTGAATAGGGTTGCCTACTTGTTTTTGGTATCGCACAGAATATATAGCAGAAAATAAACAGTAATAGAAAAAAATAATGCAGTAAACCCAGTAAACCCAGAAACAATCAGAATCAATCATAGTCAGAACACACAAAATTTTTATAGTGGTTTAGATAAAACAGTTCTATATCCACTCTTCATGCTTGTAAAGAGGCTTCCTCACTATATAAAAGTTCTCCTGAATCATACACCCGGTTTAGTGGGCTTACAAGACCGAAATCCTAGTTTCTCCCAAACCAACTGTCTAACCTAAACTCTTCACAGTGAGTAACTCTAACCGTAGCTACTAGTCAATCCCTCAATTCAACCTTGGTTTAAGTATACCATAAACCCTCAATTCACACCAGCTTGAGTATGTCGTAAAAAAAAGTTTAAAAGAATCTAACAATTATCAATTAAGCGCAATACAGAAAGATCTTACAGCTCTTTCTTAAGCAAAATGTTCTCCTAATGATTGAACCGAATCTCTAGAAGAACTGCATTGATAATGAAGTCCAAGGGCAGTACTCCTTGAAGATTGATGATCAGATAATATAGAACAATATCAAGGATGCTTTATGAGAAGACTGAGGATGATGTAGATGAAGTTTCTTCCTTTTTTATCAAACCCTAGCCGCTCTCTCTTCTCAAATAGGTCCGGGAATCTTAGTGAAAATTGTGAGGAAAAACTATGCAGACCCCCAGCAGTGAACATCAAGATCAAATCACAAATCTGGAATCTCCCTTGAGTTTATCGATGAGTCAAGTATGCTTATCAATGACCGACCATAGCTCATTGATGAGCTTATATACTCATCGATGAGTATTTTTAAGTTGAATGGCTGTGGAATCATAAGTTCGTTGATGAAGAAATTACTATCAATGAATCTACACTAATGCTTTTTTTTTTACTATCGATGAGTATTTTGCTGATTTTGATCCTGTCTCGCTAAAACATACATATCTTGAGCTATACATATTCAAATTGAGTTCCGTTTAATTTTGTAGATTTTTGACAGAGAGACGGAGACGTTCGTATACTCAAAGTTGATTTTAACTTCTGATATTTTTCCAGAATTAACCATAATTAACTTGTTGCAGGGCTCTTTTTACTTTCGAACTTGATTCTAACTTCTTGTAACAAAGCTCACCAAGCATAAGAGAGAAACTTATAAGAGGGATCACTCATCTTTCATTCTCTCAAATTCACATACATAATCTGTTGAATAGACAAGTACTGTAAAACCTTCTCCTCTCAAACGCTATCTTGAATCCAGTTACCCCCTCAGCTATTCCTAGATTTCAAGAATAATGGTTATCCCTCTTTCTTGGTTTACCTATAAGTAAAAGACAATATATAGAAACCAAAATCCTATCCTTAGCCCAACTTCCTAATTAGAATAGGATATGAACTTCTTATCATGATGAGACCTCTACTCGATCATGATAAAGTTTTAATCCTATCCAACTATATGAAGTTATGCAAAAATTAAAGACATAATCCTAATAGTTTGGACCATCTTACATTTTACTATTTTATAATCTAAATAATTTACCATATTTAAAAGGAAGACCAAGATATTTGATAGGGAAAGACTCTTGCTTACAATTGAGACACTTTGTTAATCTGGTACCATCTCTTATTAGGAAAGCAAACTCATCAATCAACATGTCCAACAAATTTAGGAGACATTCCTTCCCAAATTTCCACTTTTCAACTTTTAGATGACAGTATCCCATGTCTAATTTACAAAATAATATCTTGCAATAATATATCCAAAACAATATCTGTGAAATTAATCTACGGAACAATATCCCATGATTGCTAAGTTATAGAACAATATCCTATAATAATCTATAGAACGATATCCGTCAAATTAATCTTTAGAGAAAAATATCTTCAAAACACTTCTAAGGATCACCACAAGAAAAGTTGTATATGCCTATACTTATTTTATGATGCATGTAGAAATGTTGTATTAATTGCAAAGGATTAAATGACAAAGACGAATAAAAATATCACAAGCCACAACACATATTTATGTTATTAGATAAATAAAAATAAAAATAAAGAAAGTGTTTCGTGTTTCATTGTAGCAATTGTATGAAATGGACTTGTTCTTTAACCCCACATTGCACATTTAAGAAGAATTGAAGTAGTATATAACCTTCTGCTGAATTCGCATCGTTTGAGATTTAGAGAGACATGCATGGGTGCCTTTGAAGCTGGTGGGGTATTAAAGTATGAAGCTTATATTCCTGTAAAGGACATGAATTTACAAGCGTAACTCTCGACACATTTATGTGTCGTGAGTTTGCAACAGATTTCCACATGTAGAAAGACCCTCTCGACATGTGCTCAACCAACACTTCTGCTGTATTTGTGCGACACAAAAATGTGACTCGAGGTAATAAAAAAATATCACAAGTTACAACTTTTGTTGCATTGAATTGATAAAAGAATTAAAATTAAAGAAAACCATTACAAACTCGTATCAACACAATCACTCAAAAACAAAAGAAAAAGAAAAAATATCATTCTCACATCAAATAAACACAAACAAACACAAACCCTTGCAACAAACACAACCACCTTCTTCATATATCCACATCACACTCCACCCTCTGAAACTTCCCCGACGGAAAATGCACAACCACAGGCGAGCAATCCACCTTCATAGTATAATGCCTGCTCTTCGCACCCCCGACCTTAAACCTAACCCTAGCCAAAATCCTCACCTCCAACCCGGCCTCCCCCGCCGTCCTCTCCCTCTTCAACCTCTTCGCAACGTCCCCCGTCAGCTTCAGCTGCGTCGCCGACGTCCTAACCCCAATGTTAGTCACGTTCCTTTTCGGCTGATGGAACGGCGCCACGTCAGCGACAGCTAGGGTTTGGCCGGAGTAGAGGACAATGACCTCCATGGAGTCGTAGTAGATGGAGACTTTCTTGTTGTGGTTGTTGGTTTGGATGGAGAGGTCGAAGGTGGCGTTTAGATTGTTTGAGGAGGTGAGGTTGTAGTTGAGGATTTGAGCTTTTTCGATGGAGTAGTCGATGGGGGCGGGGTGGATGACGAGGTAGATGATGAGGATGATGAGGCCGAGGAGGAGGAGGAGGGCGATGATGGTGATGATTACGCACCTGATGGGGAGGGTCGACGTCGGGTGGTGGTGGGGAGTGGGGTGGCCATGGTTAGGTTAAGGGTTCTTGAGGGTGAGGGATGATGGGGTTGTGAGTTTGGATTGGATTTTTATAGTGTTGAAGGGAAGGGTGTGTGTTCTTTTCTTTCATGTTGTTGTTTGTGGTTTTGCTTTTGTCTTTTGATTTCTTGGGGAGGGATTTGGGTTTGGAATTCTTGGGGAACAATTTAGGAATGATGCAAAGTATATAGTTGAATAGTGTTTGTATCAATATAGTGTAGTTAACGATTGTTAAGAGTACAAAAGTAAGGTTGTTTCAAGATGCATCAGCCATGTGCTCCGAGTTATACATACGAATGTTTGAAAAAGCTCTTCTGAAACTCGCATTAGTACTCATTTCATAACTTTTTGAAGGGTAAGCATTTTGAAACTCAAGAGAGAAGCTATTTATCCCTTGAAGCTTATGTCTCATCGCAAGCATAACTAAAATGTGCTTCAGACTTCATGAAGCGCTTCGTTTTGAAGAGCATGCTTTAGACAATATAGGAGGATAAAAGATTTTTGACTAACAATAAATTGTCCTTATGTATCTTCAATATGACCATGCGGTATAAATAAGATATATAAGTCATGCATGTCAATTAGTTTATTATGATTTGCATCTATACTTCATATATTCACATATCTATTTGTAAATTATTACACCACTATATATTATATGTTCATACTTTTGCAAACTTTAAAATTAAAATACTTAAACTCATGAGGGTTACACCTCACACTTTGAAACTTACTTTCAGCTTCATTAAAGGTCTAATGCTTCGCCTTGTACTTCCGCTTCTTTAAACATTAATACATGCACCACAAACGTTTCCAAAAGATTTCCTTACTCCTTATTGTGTTTTTAACTTGTCGTGTCATAAAAGTATTTCAAGAATGAGTAGTGAACCCAGTACTTTACAGTTATTTATTTATTATTATTATTACAGTTATTAGATCTAAACTGATAGATTCTTTACTTTCTTAAGTTTGTTTGATGGATTGGGGAACAAGTGATCCCTTCTAACTTTGATGCTGTTTATGCTCCCTCTTTTTCACTTTTTGCCTCTCCCTTTGTACAAGTTATTCTCAGAATCAGACTGCAAAATTCTTTTATGTGGATCCGCTGTCGGCTGTGCAAAGATTGGAAGAAGGTATATCAGTAGTTTCTTTTTTACTTTTTCTTTTTAGTTCAACAAAAAAGATATATCAGAAGATTAATTGTATTTAGGAATCAAAATATATTCCACATATAAAAAACGAATTCAGAAATACATCAGAATTTAAGGTCTCGTCTAATATGGTTTTCAGCTCCTTTGTTATGGTATTACTTTATGTACACACTGTTGGAGAGTAATCAAGTGCAACCTAGAGTGAATATTCTTTAAACAAAGGCTATGAACCAATTTTAACCCAAAAATAATAATTTTTAGGTTAAATTTGGTTCCTAACCTCTATTTAAATATCAGTAACTCTCCATCAGGCCTGATTACTTCCCAACACACACTAGTGTTATACCGTGTTATGATAATTGTTTTTCAAAA
The DNA here is from genome assembly GCA_012295165.1 of Asparagus setaceus. NCBI lineage: Eukaryota > Viridiplantae > Streptophyta > Magnoliopsida > Asparagales > Asparagaceae > Asparagus > Asparagus setaceus. The sequence continues at coordinate 32,340 of WHSE01000162.1, forward strand.
TTTAACTGTAAAGTTCTTTGATAATCATCAAGAATATTAAAACGGATATAGAAGATCAAGAATGAAAATAAATTATTTATGATACAATAATTTAGAAAGATCTCAAGAAGCATATTCAATCAATTTGTAGTAGGTTCCACTTTTTACCCATTAAGGTGGTTGTTCAGCTCCTTAGACTATATATGGTGTGTTTGATTAGAGAGTGTTAGAACTACAAATATAGCTGTAATATCATGTGTAGGTTTGGATTGATGTAGTTGGAATACTATGCGTGCTTGATATAGGATGCTTAACGGATAATCTCATGAAGGAGTGAGACAATCACGAGCTAAATACAGGCTCATACGTATTATTGACTTTCGCAAAGAAACAATCATATCTTCCAACCCGAAAGGTGGATTCTGACATACTATATATGTAAATCGCCTATCTCGACGAGACGGAGCCAACCAGATTGTTAAAATTTTAAAATCTCATCAATAATACCCAGTTTTGGCTGAAATCCAAAAATAATCAGCCTTTAGTTTATTTTTAGTAATAAAGTTGGAGTCTATTTAGATTAGGAAACAAATTCAATTTTGGTTCATGTTGAACTGATTTGTTTCCTCTATTATAGGGAGTTTTTTTAGGATAGGATTTGATACTTTCTATTTCTTTACAATTCTAGTCTTATTAGAGTCTGTCTTGTTTTTCTATTTAAGAAGAGTCATATAACCCCAATGAATAATATCTTTTTTATCAATAAAATTCCTCTTTAATATTTTCTTCATGGATTCAAAGTTCTTCGTGGATTCGGAGATCGTTCTTTGTGGATTCAGAGAACAACCCTTGCAATTCTAGTCTTCGTGGAATCGGAGATCGTTCTTTGTGGATTCCTACATCAGTGCTGCTCCCAACTACACTTACGAGTGTTTAGTTGCATGTAGTCGCAACATAAAAATATTTTTGCAACATCCAAATAATAGACAACAGCAGATATACTAGACTTTAAAATCCACTAGTAAAGAAGATTGCGATTTTGTTCTGCAGTGAGAAAAAAAATTTCCTTTTAAAGATTAGTATTTGAGTCATGAGTACAAGTATACATACGGTGCATCTAATAGCTTTCTACTGTGGGATTCATGCATTCGAATCTCATGTCTTACATGGTTAAACTCATTTAAGAATTAAGATGCTAATATAATCTTTGATGAAATATAATCTTTAAAACGTATTTAGCATTAAGGGTCCATAATTCAAAACAGACACTTACTTCAAATGATGTACCCACCCAAATGATTCAGAAACTCGACCATGTTACAGTTGTGCCCTAGTGCCAGTGTGTTAGTTTTTTCCCCGTTTCTTAACAAATAATAGTACTGAAATCATATCATACTCCCTTTTATATATATATATATATATATATATATATATATATATATATATATATATATATATATATATATATATATATATATATATATATATATATATATATATATATATATATATATATATACTCTCTTTAAAAGCACGAGTTCAGAAAATCTTTCGTAGACAAAAATACCCTTTGGTTCAAATACTAATCCATTAAGTAAGAGTAAGTTGTGGACATACATAGTATGAATATAAGGATACAAAGTTGTAGAAATAGAATTTAATTTAAGACCCTTTTATGAGGAAAACATTATTTAAAAATATTTATCTATAACCTGCTTTGATAGGAATAGAATTCCTAGGATTCAATTTAGTGCCTTTATTTAAAAATATTTATCCCCAAGTGAATTACCTATATCTCAACAATTTAAAAAAATAAGATTAATAAAATACATGAAATATTATAACAACAATAAAACCCAAAAGTTTCAAAATTGCACAAAGTACTCTCAAAAGTTTAAAATTACACAAAACACCCTCACGTATCAAAACTTAAAATAACAAATATGAAATCTGAAAATTAACAACATCACCCAAAGAATTTAAAATTTATAATTAACACCCTCAACATTTCAAAAATGTAGAAACACCCTCAAAAGTTTAAATTATAAAAAGCACCCTAAAATTATGAAATTTTAAAATTTGCAAACAACATAGATGAATTCAAGGGTTTACCATCGCTTGAACATAGATCCCCTTTCCCCACCATAAAAGCTCTTTGTCGCATCAATTAAGTCTCGGAATGATAGAGAAAGATAATACCATATGAACACCGTAGCGTTGAAAAATACTTACAAGATCCCGAAACCAACTCGTGGACGGGAGTCAATAACGACAACCCATCGAATGATGCGCACGCCGAATCGTTAAGACGAACTCGACGGCGAACCCACGGCCACAAGCACTCGGCGAACCGGACTTGAATCGGACGATCGGATTGAGACCGTTGAACCGAACGAACCAAGAATTAGTCCCGAGTCAAGTATAGACGGAACCTAAGCCAGAGACGGAAAACGCCGAAAACGACGAAAACGGCGAAAACTACGCGGCAAGTGGCCGAAGCCGCCGATGCACCCCCTATTGTATAAATAGGGGTCTTGTTGGTTCAAGGGGATTTTTGGACTTCGGCGGGACTTTGGTCGGATTCGGATATTCTTGAAGAGCTCTTGCGATCTACGAGCCGCCGACGATAGTTCGAAGCACCGCGAGCATAAACCAACCAACGCCGATCTACAAGCGGAAGGTAATCAATTGGTCGAACTACAGATACCCTCTAGATTAAGCTTCGCTTAATCTCGTGGATAGCGCTTGTGATTTCTCCTAGTAGATCTCACCCTAACATCCTCTCCTTCGTGAGTGTGATCCTCAGCGCTTTCCTTCGCGGAAACGAGCCCTTTACATCTCAGAGTTCCGCAACCCTGGTCCCACCGATTGAATTCGCGCTGCGGTCCACAATAAGTCCCCGACGCAAAGAACTCCACGCAAGCGTGATCCGATATAACGTAGATCCTCGTGTTTGTTCACTAAGGATAAAAGTTGTAATCTTTTTGATTTTCATTGTACTTTAAAATAAAGGCATTTCTTTTTGAATTTCTTGTAGGCCAAAGAAGCCGTAAGCAAAATTCAAATCAATGACAATCATCCCGACTTTTACCGCAACAAGCCGGGCGCATTACGTGGGAGCCACCGGCCTCGAGACGGGCGTAAACCAAGGATCCCTATCCCTGGAAGAAGAGGTCGAGTTCGAAGCCGACCAGAGAAGTTCGAGGAGTACCTATCCTCACCTCCTCCGATCCGATCCCCCGCCCAAGAAGGTCTCCGCAGAAGGAGAACCCGATGGCCTTGTAGAGCCCCGTGATGAGTCCAACCTCGCCGCCGCAGTAGCGAAATCCTTCGCCCGGTCCGTGATGGTGCCCGATGATGAACCGACGATGCGCCAGACTCTCCAGCGAAGCTCGCCAAAGCGACGACAAAGCATGGCGCCGCAAGCTTGCCAAGGCCATGCAATCCATGGATGGGGTCCGCTACGGCGGATCTAAGATCCACCACGCGAGGCTTCGCCTCGTGATCGACGTTTATCCAAGTCGCCAACCGACGAGTGGGTCCGGTGTCAAACGGAACCGCCTCCACACTTCGTGAGCGCATCCGGAAGCCAAGACTCCTTGTGCAAGCACGAAGCTTTGGTGCAAGCAGCTTGTGAGTTAAAGAAGGAAGTGGCAAAGAAACCAACGCATCGCCGTGTTTGAGGCCCAAGTCTAATGGTGCCTCAACCTCGTTGCCACACTGCCTCTCGCACCTAAACCGAAGGATGCAGCGCAGCATCCAACGCCAAGGTCCAAAATTGACGACACCTCAAAGTCAAAGGCTCGCATCTCGAATCAATTGTTACCCCGCCACCACCACCAAACCGACTATCAAGGATCATCTCGGCCCTCGAGAGAATCACGTCACTCCTCATGCAGAGGTCGCACTGCTCCAACAAGGACAAGAAGATTCCCGCAGCTCTCCTATCGGATTGAAAATCGGTCCGAGAGTCCGCCGAGACTTCATACCACATCGGTAAAAGTCTAGGCGAGTCACTTTCTAAGTTTCATGGATTAATCCGCTCTAAGAGACGCTTCATCCGACGATGAGGACTATACCGAAAGATCACGCCGACATACCAGTGCTGTTCGCACACACAACCGATGAGCCGTACTACCGCGGCAAGGGTACGAAAATCTCAAGGATTCCCCAAATTGACGCAGCCATGCTTGTGCTCCAAGCTCATTAAGACGATGCTCGTGAGTGCAATTGCCATCAAGAAGCTCCAAAGGGTGTCGGCTTCCGAGACTCACCACGAGATGCCGAGACCCAGGTCAAGGCGATTCGCAAAAGGATGACCTCCCCGAGGGTGAGCTGCCGAGGTCACTAATAATATGACCAGCAAAGAACCATCGCCACGGGCTATTCCCACAAGACGCAACGCTAACTCGCTTATGGTCCGACTATCCGACGGTCCGATAACGATAAACTCAAGGGGATACCCGCGAGGATGATGCGCCGATATTGGCTCAAGAACGATCCGGATCATACCGTATCTAGCGGGGAGCCCCAAGAAACACCTCATGATCGCATGCATCAAGTGGCCAAAATGCTAGACTAAGAGTTGAATAAACAACGGAAAACTTCGTTAGAAATGGAGTTGGCCATGCAGACGAGAGAAATGCACGACCAACAGATCCAAGCCCCGACAAAACATCAAGGTGAATCGAGTCACAATAACGCCGATGAAGATGATAGCGATTCTGAGCGTGAGGAAGCTAAGAAGATGATAACCCCCAACCCGCAACGCTGGGCAAAACATAGATATTGTTGCTCAGAAAGCGAAGATCAAAGATTTGAGAGCAAAATCAATTCATTGATTTCCGCCAAGAAGTAAAGAAGACGGTATTCCTTGCCCATACCCGAGGGAATGGGAGTCAATCCCATACCCGCCAGTTTAACTTAATAAACTTCACACCATTTAACGGAAGGGTTCCCGACGCACTTGATTTATTTCAAGTCACACCTCGGAGTTTTTCGCAACGAACCCCGATGGTTCTCGCTATTCGCTGGCACCCTTCGGGCCGCCGAATGGTACCGCCTCAAGCCGGAGCATTCACACCTGACGCATGGAGTCTAGCTTCTTACCATTTTTTGATGACGATAAGGTATCGATCGAACATTGCTCGACGAAGCGTAAAGACGGAGAAACCGCGGATATCTTTGTCAAACGATTCTAACAAGGCAATGAACCGGCCGGATCCAATAACGAGGAGTTCATCCTCCAAACTCGCCACGAACTTATCGATAGATGTGCTTGAAGCAATGGGTACAAAGACCATCGATAACGTGGAAGGACTGAAGGTTCGTGGAGAGCAAGCCGAGATTCCTCAAAAGGAAAAAGGCAGAGAGGTCACCGACAACGAAGTCAAGCTTAACTTTGTCCCACGCGCAAAGGGAAAGAGCAAGCCAAGACGGCGGGTTAACCAAACGCTCCAACTCCAACCCCAGCAAATGCCAGAAGAAGAAGAAGAACAGGGACGGGCCGCCAACAGTGCACAATCAACGTGGCAACTCCGCCACAAAACGAAGGCCTTAGAGGCAGGAGGTTTCAAGTCCTATTCCTTTGGGGCGGGACTACGATTCTCTTCAAATATCTTGTAAAACAAGATCAAGCCCTCCCGACTTAATCAAGAGGAGGCAATGAAGACTAATGACCCAAGATATCGGTGCATACCATAGGGCTGTTCATCACCCCACTAAATCCTCGCCAAGTGACTTAAGGACAAAAATCCGCACTTTAATTGACGTAGGGTCATCACTATGAAGCCGCCCAAAGAAAAGAAGGTCGAGCGAATGCAAAGGTCCATAAGCTTCGGTCGGTGCCGCTGACATGGTTTGAACCTCAAACTGCTGGTCAAAGTCGCAGTTGAAGACCGTGAATGACGACTCCACACAAGCAACGCCTAAAGGACTTGTATCGATACAACCCCTAATGGCGAAGTCTTGTGGGTCCACCCGCACCTACTTGAAGATGAGCAATGGTAGCCTCTTCGTTGAAGAAAAGCGGGCGAAGGGAAAGGCATGCCATGCTACTCCGCACTCGAGGGAAACGATGAACGTGGTAACATTCACCGTGTCCGGCGGGGAACTCCAAGCCACGCCACCGGAGTGGACACGCAGTACAAATACAAGTACCCGTAAGTCCCCGACCCTAATGCCAAGACGCCTCGAGCTGGGGTACCAACAAATCCCCTCACCGCGCGCGAGAAAGCGCAATGCCAAGTGGCTCAAAGAAGCCGCCAGCAACCGCATGAAGTTCAACTCCGGCGCTCGATTCGGCCGCCGATTGAAGAGATAAACCGAACTTCAACTCCATACCGTCACGCCATGGCCCAATTAGCCAATATCCCCCAGCGATCACTCTCTATGAGTTGCCGCTTATCAAAGAGAGACGAGAAGCTCTTCAAGCCTCGCCATTCGAAGTCTTCTCACTCAGATTAGGCCGAAGTCCGAAGGTCGGCCAAGAATGCAACCTCACACTAAACACTTCCCTTGCATCACTTTTACAAAGGAGGATATGCATCGAGGAATTCCAAACACGATAGGCCGCTATACTTCACGGGTATATTTCTAGTGAAGTTAACCGGATCCAAGTCGATCCGTTCAATGGAGCATCATGCCCCCGCTTCATGTATCATCTTGAATTCGCCAAGAATCGGCCGACAGCAACAATGATTTATGGATTTAACATGGTCTCGCCGCTTGGTAAGATCCGATAAAGTGCCAAATGGGGACTTAAAGTCCAAGTCACCGCGATTGTGACGCAGAGACTTCCTATAACTTATTGTTGGGTCGATCCTGGATCCACGTTATAGTCCCGCCTACTCTTCATCGTGTCTCAAATATGTAGACACGAATAATGAGGTCAAGACGGTGGTCGACAAACAACCGCTTAAGGATGGAGAACTATTTCATCGATTCTCCCTACGTAATGAGTCCAATCATCTACTTCCGTACGGACAGCTGAAGAAGACGATCAAACCGGCTTGGTTATAGTGGAGGTTTTGTTTTAAATGACATTGTACCCCTTGTAATCAATCTTGACGATGAAGAATCGCCGATGAACATTGTAATTGGCAAATTGCCATGAATCAATAAATGACGATTTAGAGTATCCTTTATCTTTGAATGATGTGATAACAGTTTATACAATGATCCAGTTGCACCTCCAACTCATCATCTTGCTTCACACAAAAGCAGCTCGACTCCTTTGGGACGCACTCATCCCACCAAGATCAAGTAGTGAAAAGACTTGGTTTACTGAAGGAGATGCCTCCAAATACGAATCACTTCTTCAATCGACGACTGACAATGGACCTATCCTCCACACATTCGATATAGTCCAAACACCGGGTATCATGAAGAGATGGGGTACAACTTGGCACAAGGAGAAGGTCTATGTTTTGGCGAGGTCCTCGAAGTCCCTCCAGCCAAGATATGTCCCAAAAGAGAAGCCTGATAATTACTATGCATTTAGAAGGATTGGGATAATCCTCCTCGAAGATGAATGCTCGTGGCTGATTGATAATAATCCACCCGTGAGGGAGACGGACATTCGCCCGACTTCTTGGGATTCTCGACACCATTCTGAGAAGCTTTCAAGGCTTTAATGTCAAATATGGCTACTACGATCCTCGCATGAGAGAGTGATGAAGACATGCCAACATGGGAAGACCCATGGATCCATCAACTCCAAGAGCATTTGGGGATAGGTTCAACAAAGAGAACCCCCACTAAGGACGAGGTAGTCCGATTAATATGGGTGATGAAGAGCATCCTAAACTCATAAACATCAGCAATACTTCCCTTGGAAGAAAAGGAAGAGTTGATTGCCCTAATCGTGAGTATATCGATGTATTCGAGTTACGAGGACATGCCAGACTCGATTCTAATGTGGCAACACATCGCCAACATCAAGCGCGATGTCAAACCCGCCAAGCAACAAAGAAGACGGTTTCGGCCCACAAATATTGGAGGCAATTGTTGACGGCGAAGAAACTCATAGAATCGGATCGAGGAAATTCAACATCCGGATTGGGTGGCTAATATAGTCCCTGGCCATGAAGAAGAATGGGTCGATTAGGATCCGTGGTCACTACGAGACTCAACGCTGCTTGCCCGAAGATGACTTTCCTCTTCCAATCACCGATGTCATAGTTGACAACACGCGGTGGATTTGAAAGAATGTCCTTATGGATGGCTTTTCCGGTATAATCAAATCAAGATGCACCGATGACGCCAAACACACGCGCGCTCGTAACGCTTCATCGCATATATTACACGGTCATGCCGCTCGCCTCAAAATGCCTACGCGAACATACCAGAGCAATGACGAGACGTGATCATCTTCGAAAACGGCCAATGCTACGCCGACGATTTGGTCGCGAAAAGCCGCGGACAAAGGAGATCACATCAAAGATCTTAGAACGGTATTCGAACTCATGCGACTCATCGCCTAAAGATGAACCGCCAAATCCTTCCTGGGATGTCCAAGTGTTCTCGTTTTGTCGCCACCGACAAAGGAATCCACGCCGATCCCGACAAAGTGAAGGCGATTCAAGAGTTGCAACCTCCGAGAAACTGAGAACTCGTTACAAGGGCGACATGACATCCGACGGTTCATATCAACCTATCGTGAAGTGCCAACCGCTCTCAAAGTTGAACAAGCGTATGTCATATATTTGACGACGCCGAAGGCATTCAAGAGATCAAGTCTTATCTCGCTAAACCTCCCCGTCTTGTTGCACCGCTGTCGAAAACCGCTTTTGATCTACGCCAAGGCAACGGATCACTCGTTAAGCGCTTTACTCGCAAGACGACGATATACGGTCACGTAACGTGCAGTATTACTCGAAGTAACATTAGTCGGTACGAAGTCTCGATATCCAATGGTCGAAGCAAAGGTTTTGCATTAGTGTTCGCGATTCAAAATGCATCTATTTAGCCCGACAGACGATTTATGTTATCTCTAACGAACCGTCCGATATTTATGACCCACCGCCTCGATGAGTTGGCTTAGCTTAAATGGCCTTGCTCTTGTCCCAATATGACTTGTATTTCAAACAACGTAAGTCACCAAAGGACAAGCATTTGATCTTTGGTCGCCACCGACAACGGATGCAGCTTGAGCTATATGATGATCTTCCCGATGAAGTTCAAGAAGTCAACACTACATCGCACCAACAAATATGGCGATTGTATTTTGACGAGCTCTCGAGCTACCAATGTGGCAAGTGCCCCCGATGTTCTAAGATTTCCACGAGTCGGGTTGTCTTAGTTTCCTGGGAATCATGTCATGCCCCGCGCTTATTCACTCACCAACCTGTCTCAATAACGAGCGAATACAACGCGCTACTTATTGACTTAGTTTCGCCAAGGAGCCGGGGTCAATATCTCGCCGCACGGCGATTCGAATTGATAGTTAAGTTCAGTTCGGTGACTACGGTCGTGAACTGATCTAATCCCCTATCATCGATAGTCGCTGAAATAGCGCACTCATTCAAGAGTTTTTCATCGAATATATCCCGCTACCCAAAACGCTTATGCGATGCACGGGCGGCGTAGTCGGTCGTTAGCACAACCTTCCGAGACCAAGCAACTAGTTACGGCCAGACTCACCAACTCTTCGCACCATTATATGATGAGGCACAAGAAGATAAAGGGCTAGTTACCAAAGAAGTACATGCAACCCAAACCAAGTTGGAGCCCCGAGATTGGCGCTTCCTATCATCGACTATGCCTTACATGGCATTCTCACGAAGACGGAGGGAGAGAGAGTCAATCCGCTAAGAGCTCCAAGATTCTTTTATGACACTCAACCCGTGATGCTATATCGAGGGTACGATGGTCTTTGCTCCGATGCCTCTCAAACAAAGAGGCGGAGAGGTCCTTCGAAGCACACGAAGTGAATGGTGCACACCACCGTCCCCAAGCTCTACGATCGAATCAGAGAATGGGCTACTTCGCCAACAATGATTAATGACGGTCGAGTACGCCGGAAATGCCACGCGTCAAATTCACGAATTATATGCATCACCTCCCGAGCAGCATCCTTCTGCCACATCCCGCCATTCGAGACATGGGGAATGGACGCCAGAGGTCCCATTTTTCCTCCGTCGTCCAAAGGCGATCGGTTTATTCTAGCGATCACCGACATTCTCCAAGTGGGCGTAGCAATCCCGCTAAAAGAAGTCAAGGCGAAAACCGCCACAATTTATCAAACACCATGTCATCTATCGACACGTGTTCCAAGACGGATCGCGCATGACAACGTCCCCATTCATCGCTAATTCCTTCATCGTTTTAGAAATTCAAGATACAAGATGTCTCGACAGCCTTATAATCCAAAGAAGAAATGGATTAGCCGGCATTCAACAAGACGATTATCAAAATTTCGCCGCTTGTGAAGAGTAACAAGCGACCGATGATAAACTCGAGAAGCACTCGGGCATATCGCGACGACCGCACGCGACGCCAACCGGAGAGACCCCGCATCTCGGTTTACTGCGCGGCGTTCTCGCTGGAAATTCAGATTCCGCCACTTCGCGACGCCTTCAACAGAGATGACGATCAAGAACAACATCAAAACGCCTCAAGAGCTGAGATGTTAGATGAGAAGCTCGAGGCTCAACAATGCATTGAGTTCTACCAAGCTAGGATGTCGAGGGCTTTCAACAAGAAAGTTCGACAGAGAACCTTTAAAGAAGGAGATTTGGTCCCGCCGCCGACGCACCAATAATCCTCACTTCCAAAAAGAAAGGTAAATTCAACCTAAATGGGAGGGTCCGCTTATAATAGAAACGGTCACTCCAATGGTGCATATCGCCATTACCAAAATGGCGACCGCAATTAATGCCGATAAGAAGTTCTCAAGAAATACTACCCTAGTATCTTCGGATAACCCGCTTCAACGGAAGTTCCTCGTGGGATGTTACCCACTTTCCTTGAGGATAACCCTAGATTTATCCTCCATCATATTCCCCACCGATCAAATTCTCGCCGGGCTACAAATTTTCCGTACATTGCCACAATCTCCTCTTGATTCCTTCTATGAACAAGAGGCCCCATTAAAATCCCTTTTACGGAGATAGAATATAAAATTCTTTTCCTCTCCATTGACTTTTGCCTGAACAGCACTGATGTTTCGATTTTCGCATCGTGTTGTCCGGACGAAGGCCTTCGGTCTCTTCGGTTCTCGGAGTGGAGATCCCACCTAGTTCCATCTTCATCTTAGGTAGCCGATCAAGGTATGGGATTTTCGCACTGTGTTGTCCGATCAAGGTCGCCTCGAAGTCTTCGGTTCTCGGAGGGAGATCCCACTCTTAGTTCCATCTTCATCTTAGGTAGTGCCGACCAAGGTATGCGCCGGATTTTCGCATGTGTTGTCCGACCAAGGTCGCCTCGAAGTCTCTTCTTCGCTCGGAGTGGAGATCCCACTCTTAGTTCCATCTTTCATCTTGTAGCGTACTCACCGAAGGTATGCGCCGATTTTCGCATCAGTTGTCCAATCAAGGTCCCGAAGTCTCTTCGGTTCTCGAGTGGAGATCCCACCTTAGTTCCATCTTTCATCTTAGGTAGCTCCGATCAAGGTATGCGCGGATTTTCGACTGTGTTGTCCGACCGAAGGTCACCCGAAGTCTCTTCGTTCTCGGAGTGGAGATCCCACTCTTAGTTCCATCTTTCATCTTAGGTAGCGCCGATCAAGGTATGCGCCGATTTTCGCACTGTGTTGTCCACTCAAGGTCACCTCGAGTCTCTTCGTTCTCGAGTGGAGATCCCACTCTTAGTTCCACCTCTTATCTTAGGTAGCTCGACCGGTTGTATGCGCCGAGATTTTCGCACTGCAGTCCGATGAAGGTCACCTGAAGTCTTTTCGATTCCTACAAAGAAGGAATCTGCTGTTAGCCTCATCCCCGAAATAGAACACATTCTTCCTTTCCCACCTCAATCAATCTTCATCCGTTCACCACCGGCCAAAAGAAGACACCAAGATTCATCTTAGCATTTTATCCCGAAGCCTAAGAAGGATAAAGCCGACCACACGCTAAGCCGGGTTTAGTCTTCTCCATTGAAGAAGACACCGAGTTCATTCCGGGCATTTTATCCCAAGCCTAAGAGGATAAAGCCAACGCCTCACGCGCTTCCGGTTTAGTCTTTTCTCCGATTACACGTAGTTCGACTCGGGGTATTTTATCCGGCCTAAGAGGGATAAAGCCAACGCCACACGCTGCTGCCGGTTTAGTTTTCTCCGATTGAAGAAGACACCGAGTTCATTCGGGGTATTTTATCCCGGCCTAAGAAGGGGATAGCCAACGCTTCACACGCTGCTAAGCCGTTTAGTCTTTCTCCATTGAAGAAGACACCGAGTTCGATTCTGGGGTATTTTATCCCAAGCCTAAGGGGATAAAGCCAACGCCTCACACGCTGCTGGGTTTAGTCTTTTCTCCGATTGAAGAAGACACCGAGTTCGATTCTGGGCATTTTATCCAAGCCTAAGGATAAAGCCAACGCCTTCACACGCTAAGCCGTTTAGTCTTTCTCCATTGAAGAAGACACCGTAGTTCGATTCGGGGTATTTCATCCCAAGCCTAAGAAGGATGAGTCTACGGTAACACGCTGTCGTGGGTTAGTCTTCCCGAAAAGACGGCTTCACGATTCAACATCGAGCATTAAGTCTAAGAGAGTTTCATTTTTAGCACAACGTTGTGCGTAGAACGGATTTAGACATCTACATGCTAGCCCAACTCAAACGGTAGTTGGTAAAGGCTCATCAAACCCGCTGAAGGCCGGGTTGGCTAATAACCCTAAAGTCAACGCCACACGCTGCTACCGGTTTAGTCTTTTCTCCGATTGAAGAAGACACCGAAGTTCGACTTCGTATTTTATCCCAAGCCTAAGAAGGATAAAGCCAACGCCACACGCTGCCGGGTTTGTCTTTTTCCGATTGAAGAAGACACCGTGAGTTCGATTCGGGGTATTTCGTCCCAAAGCCTAAGGAGGGACGAAGTTCACGGTAACACGCGCGTCGGTGGTCTCTTGCCCGTAAAGAGCACGGAGCCTATGTATTCATATCATAGCAATAAGTCTAGAAGAGTTTCATTCTTTAGCACAACGCCACGCATGAACGGATCCTAATAATCCGCACGCCAGCCCAACTCAAACGGTAGTTGGTAAAGGCTCATCAAAATAGCATATATAGAATCTGTCTCGATACAAGAATCAATAAGAGGTTCACTAAGGCACTCGGCCTTTACACAATAGGATCACAAATCTCTAGAGTCTAAAACAAATAAAATAAACATCTTTGTGGAGCTCGGAAAAATAACTACTAATATAAATAACTAAAAGAGGTGCGTGATGCTATCCATCAATCTGCGACTCTCGTACACACTGCCTCATTTGCACGAAGGGAAACAACGGCGTCAAAGCTATAGCGAGAATCATCTCCACTGCCCCAGGGGGAAGGGCTAGGAGAATATAAGAAAATACTGGTTAATACATATAGATACAAAATCATTCATAAAGTACTAAAGGAAAATTGGCATGTAGAGACCCACAATACAAGAGTTAGTACGTCGGCGAAATAATCCAAACAAGGAAACCCTCATGTATATACCATGTCTCGGTGTGACTCACTATATACCAATTCTAGTCCTACTGAATGAAAAATATTACGAGTAAAATACAATTATTCCAAACCTCAACTTTAGAGTCAAAGTCACATCTCGAACTACCCTCGAATAGTTGGCTACGGATCACAAGGTAATATCGTCTAGCTCGGTCATCACCACAAATCATATCACATATATACTAT